>UZAN01052215.1:0-14052 GCA_900618425.1 Echinostoma caproni | reverse complement strand
TTCACACATTGTTACCCGGTTTTTCCCTATCCAATTATCGTAACCCCATAGCTTGTTGTCAACCAAACATTTTGCACATCGTCACATTCACTCAGCAGCAGTGTAGACCTTGTATTATTCTTCTGACTAACCGAACTATATATATATATATAAATGAATGGAGCGAAATATCGAAAATAGTGTTTTTCTTCACAAAAATTTCTAGTTATAAGTTGCTACGGAGACGGAATGATTTAAAACCAATAAAACCTATCATGACCAGTTTGGTTACAATGCCTATCGGAATCGAGGTTTGTGGAATCTGTAGGAACAAGTAGAAGTTCTTCTGTTTTGATCCATACATAAATATCAGAGGAAAATACAATTTCAAGAGAAGTGGAGTGCACGAACTGTAAGGTAAAAGTGTACCGTGTGAACCCTAGATGAAATGTTTTCCTTTTAATATGAAGAAACCAGGAACGGTTGAGAGACTGCAGGGTTCTCAGATATTCAATAATATGTCTTAACAGCTGACAGTAAGATGGGAAAGATTACAAACTTATGGATTGAAAAGCACAGCAACAGGTTTTTTGAGGAAATTGAAATACCCTTTTCCAGACGTGAAGTTGAATAAAGAACACAGCAGCAGCACAGTGTTGCACAATTTATTTCCAGAACAGTTTCGCTGTATCTCTTCAGGTACATACTACAGTCAAAGAGTATAATGAAAACTAACAAGTAACATTTACCGCGGATGAGCTGTTGGTGTTATCCACGTCCATCATTCTACCAAGATGGGGCTACAGCTACAAATAACTCTTTCTGCTTGCACAATTCATGATTCCATCGTTTTATAACAATCACCTCTGTAAACTGGAGATAATCAAATCTCAGTCTCGCGTTGAATGTTTCATAGATTAGTTATCGAAGTTGCAGCCAACAACAAATGATGCATATACTTGGTTCAAAGTGAAGCTTGTAGACTTGAAACATCAATACAGATGCTCGCTGAGCCACTTCGCAAGCACTGATGATGTCACCTCGGCTGGTGATGAAACGTTTCGCCTTCAAGACAGAATTGCCCACTGACCAGTAGCCACATAGAGCCACTTCATAAGCTTAGAGTGAACGAAAACTTGATACTTCTGCAACCAGATAAATGGTCAGGTATAGTTGTGATGGATAGATGTGATTACATCTCGAAACTGGAAAACATCCTGCAGGATCACACGAAATTTCAAGAATATTTAAAAGAAGGCAGTGCAAATACAAAAAGCTGTTTCGCACGAGATACCAATATTATTAGAAGGCGGATTCCTGAATGAGTCGACCAGCAAGCGTCTAAAACCCCGAGGATCACAGACGCCACAACTGAACTGTCTCCCGAAGTTATACAAACCACAAGTACCAATGAAACCTATTTGGTCGATGACACCCAACACCAGCTAGCGAAATGGCTTTTGAGAATATTAAAACCGACTACCGAAAAACCATGTGTTCACAGCTTGACGGACATCTTCCAATTGGTAGAACTTATAAACCCGATCAGTGTGAATCACAAACTCATGGCTAACATGGATGTGACGTCGTTGTTTACCAACGTGCCTCTGAAAGAAACTGTGACATTTATTTGTGACTTCACACAACAGAACAACATAAGACTTCCAATCCCCTTATCATAATTGACAAGGTTAATTCTGCTGTGCATAGAGAACATTTGTTTAAATTATCAAGGAAGATACTTCGGCAAAATCGATGATGTTGTATTGGGAAGTCCTTTGGGTCCCATCCTGGTAAATATATTTATGGCAAGCCTGGAGCGGAAGATCGGCGATAACCTCACCAGAAATGTTCTGTACAAACGATACGTGGGAGATGTGTTGCTCATTGCAGAACCAAACGTAGAGGTGCTGAACGTATTCCAAAGCTTGAATAACACCCACCCAAATATAAAATTGACAATGGAACATGAAGAAAATGATACATTGTTCTTCCTGGATGTAAAAATACAACGGAGGATCGATCAAAGCTTTGGTCGATCTGTTCATCGAAAACACACGTGGACGGGTCAATATCTGCATTTCACCAGCGTAGTCCCCATCCGTTACAAACGAGGGCCAGTGAGAACACTTTATGACCGCGAGAGAAAAAATTTTACGCCTGATAACATGGCAGACGAAATGCTAAAACTGAATAACACTGTCCAGGACAATGGTTCCCCGAGCATAACACTGTACGTCCAAAGATAGGGCAATCGATATCCGTACGGAAGTGTAAGGTTGTCCTACAACTACCGTTCAAGGGTGATGATGTGAGTAATTTGTTGGAGCCTAAGCTCGTCCATCAAATGAACAATCAACACAACCAAACCAATTTTTGTCCACAGATGTGACAATATCGGCTCCTTCAGCCAAGCAATCGCTTCCGCAGTATGCCAAATCACATCAATTGTACCAATTCGTCTGTGGGTGCTCGGCCACCTACTTAGGCAGAACCGAGCGGCAGCCGAACACATCCCTGTGTGGTTCAACAAACTGGTGAACGAATCACGCCCAGATGATCAAGGTCAAAGGTCATCAGAACACCGCACACCAGTGTCATCGATCGCTCATCAATCGCTAGAGTCTGGGCCTCAAGTGAACGTGACCACAACATTTAAGTGTCCTCATCATGCAAAACTCTCGGTTGCTTCAGTTTACAGAGGCGATTGTTAAAAAACGATGGAATCATGAATTGTGCAAGCAGAAAGAGTTATTTCATTGAAGATTCTCATTGTAACATTTGAGAATAACATTTGAGCGAATAAGCTCGTTTTCGATAACCAGGTTTTCGAAAACGAGCTTGTTTGCTGTTTCGCGTTTTCTCAAGGAGTTATTTGTAGCTGTAGCCCCATCTTGGTAGAATGATGGACGTGGATAACACCAACAGCTCATCCGCGGTAAATGTTACTTGTTAGTTTTCATTATACTCTTTGACTGTAGTATGTACCTGAAGAGATACAGCGAAACTGTTCTGGAAATAAATTGTGCAACACTGTGCTGCTGCTGTTTTTCTATTCAAATAACAACATATGACATTTGCGCAGCCCACTCAACTACGTATTATGTCTACACTTCTGTACATCACAATCAAGGACACATTTCACCCTAATCGCTTGGTTATCGTCGGGTCTTCTCTCTCTACCGGTGTCGTCTTGACGCCCGCGTGGACTAATGAATGTGATAGCTAACATACAGAACACCACTTATCCGTCCAACTTCCCATAGCTGGTGTCCTTCTTCCGAAAGGTTGGTTCAGCAACGTGACGGACACACTGGGCCCGCAATTGCATATGTGATTGACACCGTTTCTCACTTTGGACACTCATTGCGATACTGTGAGTATCAACTTTTTCTGTCTCCACTTATTTTCCTTTGCATACTTCCCTCTTTAGCCATTTCCAACATTCGCTTGCTATTGAGCCGCCGCAAAAATAGTTGGCATTTTGCAAAAATATCAAACGGAGTGAGTCGAAGATCAACTTCAAATATCATTCAAACTATCTTAAAGTCGATGCAGCACACCACAAAAGGAAGATTCCAATCAAGTCAGTGTCCTCGGACACATGCATTCAAGGAATAATGGCTGCAAGACAAATATTTAGGCCATTTGTCAACCAGGATTGAACAACTAGGAATGAAGGGGTCATTGATTTTGACTCGGGATTGTTATTTCCATGAGTTACCTATCAGAATGAACTGTATCCACAACTTGCCTGGGTTGCACCCCCCGCACCCGTTTCGATAGATTTTCAGTCCGAATCTCAAACAAACCTTATCCGAGTTCGATTACTATTTCAATTCTCACAGATTCTCGATAAACAAGGTCAAATTAAAATAGCTACTGGGATAGAATACAGAAAAGTACTCCAACGATGGTTTATTACTAATGAGGTGCATATGAATGACTGGTGTAGTGAGCAGCAGACTCTGAAATATAATGCTAGATGCACCGTTAGCAAAGTTTCCCCTGCACACTCCTCTTTCACGCACACATACGCACAGCAAAAACGACACCGGAAGCAGAGAAAATGTATATTCGAGAACCGGAAGAGTCGGCACAACCTTGGCATCAATTCATATCCATACAAGCAACAGGGGTTAGGGAGGATATTAACCAATCAGAAACGAGTTAGTCTGTCTGGGCATTTGGTGTCTCGTTTCTTCGTGGTTCCGTCTTGCGTTGGCTTTGTTCTTCTTCAGTGTCTCTGGGAAGAGGATGAAAATACAGAGAAATTAGTTTACATCAAGATGTCTGCCCCCTTATTGCGACTACACTGGACAAAAATCCTCATATTCACACGCCCGGTTTCTCGGTCCCAGCCGCTCTTCAGGTATTTGTATCCGGCAATCTTTTCTTATACCTGCATTCCTGATAGGAATTAGGCTGCACAAATCTCATTTACAGTCAGGGAAGTGGATTCGAGACTAACAAGTCTCGAAGAATCATTGCCACGATTCTGTATTGAGTGTTGGGGGTAAGATGTATCCAGTCATTCGTATACTGCTCATCATAAAAAGACCCACTGGAAATCGACCCTGTCGTCGAGTTGGCTGAGCTAGATACATCTAAGCCCACAACACTCCAACAACACACTCCATTTCCTTGACAGTAGCGTGGCCAGAAGAGAAGATGGAACAATTGATCGATCCGTTTATCGAAAGGAAACCTAGATAGGCCAATATTTACACTTCGAGAGCTTTATTCCCCTGGAGTATAAATGTGGTCTTGTTCGGGCCTTATTTGACAGAACAAGGCAAATCTACAAGGAAGACAGATTTGAACAAGAATTGCAAAACCTTTCAAGTCAAGGCAAGTCAAGTCAAAGTAAGCTTTATGCACCCGGAGGATTAATCTTCAGCGAGAGTTGTTTGCCAAAAAGCTTACCACAAAGCGTTTGTTAATAAGCATAGCAAACCGAGAATTGCGAAAGAACCGATTGCGTTAATTCCGAAATTGCGGTTCATATTGTACCTTCAATTCAAAGGTGATAACGTAAGCCACCTGCTCAACAAACAACTGAGGTCAGCAATCGCTCAAACCTACTATGCAGTCGACCCCAAAATTGTCTACCGGACAACCAGGATACTCACGAACCCGGCAAAAGAACGTCTGCCTCCGTACGCCAACTTTAATCTAATCTACCAATTCCAATTTGGTTGTAGAGCGACTTACGTGAGCAGAACAGAGCGATCATTAGGGAATCGGGTGGTGGAACATATTCCAAATTGGGTCCAAAATCAGATGACCGAATGGAGGTCAAGTTCGCTGCATAGAAACGACTGTCGAAACTACAAGACCCCGTCCTCAGCCATTGCTTGACACTGCTGATGACGCAACGCTTGATCGACCGAAGCACAGCGTTTCGGATTGTCTGCAAGTCACGAGTCGCAAGATTGCTAAGGTTTGTTGAAACGATTGGTATTAATCAATGCAGTCCCTCCCTGTCAGCAAAAATAACTTTATGTTATTCTATTCCTAACCTGGTGACATGGTCCTTTTACCCCTTCCCCTTGTTTATGTTTTGTCTGTTTTAATGTATTTTGCTTTACTTGGTTACCATGCTAAAGCCTTATATAAACATTGTATTTTCTACAGTATGAACTATATTGAGATGCAGCGAAATCATCCTGGACATAAATCCTTCAGTATTGCAATACGTTCTTTTCTTTTGAAATTAATCTCGGGAAAGGCTTGCTTCAGTTTACTCAATACAGTATTGTCGCAATGATTCTTCGGGGCTTGTTCTTGTCTCGAATCAACCAACTCACCGAGTTGCAAATGAGATTTGCCTTGCCTAATTGTTACGCAGCAAAGCAAGCCGCAAGTGGAACCTGAGGTACCGAGTGAGTGAGCGTTCGCATGTCTATTGACACTTGTGCCCCCTAGCCGGAAACAGGTACAAGGATTAGTGGATTTATTAGTGCACAACATTGGGCCGTTTATTTTAGCCTTGAATATTGTAAGACACCGAGGTTTTGTTTAGAGCTGTACCAATCATCAATGTTATCTCATCACCAAGATCCATGGGAATGACAGAAACTTGTGATAAACAGATCAAACTGGAACAACTAATTGACCCTCTTTATTTGCTCACAGAAGGTGAATGCAATGTGTGGGAAGCTTGTTGACAATAGTGGAGTGCCCATTTTTGGCGATTCAACGAGTATCGGAATGGAACTTCTGTGTGTGTGTGTGTGTGTGTGTGTGTGTGTGTGTGTGCGTGCATTAGTGAAGCGACCTTCAATATGATTAGTTTGAATGTGCGACGCTGGTTGTGGACAGCTGTCAATCCTCAACAACAGACCGCTTCACTGCGCATGTATGTAGCGTATGTGTTACCGGTGCTGAGAAGTGAGTATATTACTTAAACGAGCAAAAACAATACAATAAAATTGCGTGGTTTGCTGTAAGTCGTTCTCAATTCGTCCTCAAACATGTGGCAGAACTTCACCAGAGAAACTGTTTGTGATCGACCGGACGTAATTTTTCTCCCAGTCTATTAAGTTTCCTCATACTTGTTATTAGTCTACTTACGAATAACATAACTGAAGAATTTCTCTATGGATATTGTTGACTAAAATATCTTCAAATTTGCCTCCGTATTCCGTTTTTATTAACAATGGACAGAGAGAGAGACAACTCAACCGATCTGTCTCATTCTTGGTTTGGACAGCTACGATCGACTGCTCAATAGTTCACCACCGTGACTGATGTCGAGCGATACTCATTCCTCACTGAATACCGATCTGTTGTCTATCAAGTACATACCTGCGGACACATACACACAGACCCACTCACCAGATAATTCAGCTTCCGGCCAAAGCTTGCTCCTGGATTCTGAGACTCTCAAGCCCTCGTCAGAGCACCGTTCCGGACTGCCTAAGAGTTGCAATCCCTCGGGTAGTTTTGCTCCATTCTAGAGATTCGAAATTGTTTGACTTTTCGTTCTTTTTTATTTTCAATAACTATTCTATGTGTGTGTGGTGGGGAGGAGAGGGAGTTACAAGATTTAAATTGGTCGTCACCAGTCAGTTACGAAGTTTTCCCTTGGAAGAGCTGTATTCTGTGGCCGATTGTACAGAGAAATCAGGACAATATTTGCCAATTGCAAGACACCACTTTTTCTGCACAATCTATCTGCACGTTGACATTGACTTTAATAACAGACATATGATAACATTTGTTTTACGCAAACTACATTTTTTTCCGCAATAACTTCGTTTCACGTTACCTCACAGATTGGCTTCCGCACGGTCGTGCTCTTATGCAAGTACGCGTTAACTCGTGCCGGTACATCAGCTGTGCCTGAGTAACTCAATAGGTTGTGTTCGAGCTGCGGGATCCGTTGGGAAGTTCATCACGACTGGTTGCAAGCTGCATACTTCCTGTTCTGTCTTAGAATATTGAACTACTGCATAGATGCATTACTTTGAAGATACGACTTTGTATTGCCGATTGAATCTGTCTCCCTATCACCTTGTCCGCCTGCGAAATATAAACACTCACCACCACACACCACCACCACCGCCACCACACATAAGCTTGTTTCCGACAATACCAATTCCGATCTTTGCGAGACATTAGCTTCCCTCCTCCCCTTATGACCAAGTGACCAAGCAGGGGAAGTTTTGTCCCCCAGAATCCGATCGTATTTTCCCTTCAGACACTTCGATAACCCCGTATTCCAAACGTGTAAAAACAGCGAATACCATTTAAAGATATTAAAACTATTTTCACTCTGCTTTACTTATGTACCCAGTTAGAACAACCTGAGGAAAATGTGTTCGAAAACCTCAACCAGTTACTTCAATCTATGAATAGATGATTCCGTTATAAAGTAGCATAGCGTTTTTTGCTACTCAAATCTTTATAGTAGTCATTCTTGGAATGCCTCAAACTGAGTAATTGTTCCAAGACGGATGAGAAACGCGATTCATAAAACTGATATTCACAATTTTCTTTATACCCATGGGGGCTAACTCTAAGAGCGATAGAGAAATAATGTTTCTTAACAAGCTTTTACATGAGAACAGTGGTATGTCTCCAATCCAAGTAGAGCAGCTCAACCTGATTCATAGTACGCTGTTCGGGTGAGCTAGCGTTGTGCCTGTGCGGTCCTGGGTTTGAATAGCAGCAGCAGCAGCAGCAGCAGCAGCAGCAGTAGCAGCAGCAGCAGCAGCAGCAGCAGCAAAAGCAGCAGCAGCAATGGATGTATCCGCAATTCTCATGGTATATTACAAGAACGAATAAACTGTAGAGTGATTTACAAATTTTCAGTGAAAATGTTTCCACTTCCGGGTACAATGAACTGCGATCTGGAGTGCACAGTCGTGAATATGGACGCAAATCACATACATGCCATAACCAGACCCTTATCACAGACCTGTGATGGCTTCAGACCAACATTGTAACATGCTCGAGAGCTGTCACCATCTTTAGTCTGCCTGATCCGCATGCATGTTTTCGCATGGTTGCAGGCATTAGTTGATTGGAGCATTTGCTCGTGCATTATTTTCCTTTCTAGCATGGATTCCGTCAGGATCATCGATATCTTGAGGCTGCTTCTTCAGCTAGGTCTTTCATCTTTGTTTAAGTCACGACCACCTCCGATGAAGTAACTTCACTTTAAACGGTGCGTGAGTTTAGTGCTACACCTTCGCTTGTTGAGCATTTCACTTTCAGATACTGTCGAGCGTAGTCGGGCTAAACTTCCGGTACATTCAGGGAACAACATACTTTCCCTCGACTAACCGGGCTATCGAGAAACACGGGAGACTAGAGATCGGATCGCTGTTGCAGGTCGTGATAGAGCATCCTCCGTCTCTAAACTCTCGGGCGTAGTCAGACCAAACTTCCGGTACTTTTAAGGGAACATTATATTTTCCTTTGACCAACTGGGTGTTGTTCCTGATACCTAACAGGTCATCAAGAACCATGGGAAGATAATACCGGAACGCTTCCACAGGTCGTAAGATAGCATCCCATCTCTAAATGTGCTTTATGCCGCCACCTTTCAATGAAATCACAAAGGAATAGTCCACGCCAGTGAACATACCAGTGTCAATATATCACTTTCTCAATTTTTGCAAGGCGAGGAGTTTCGAATGAACCGAATATGAAAATTATCAATTGGGGTGGAAATATAGATCAATCTTGAGCTTAGGAAGGATTTTAGCATATCAAACAATACATCATTCGGCAAAATCCTTCTCCAGCAACCTCGATCAAAGGTAAATTCAGGAAAGCACCAGTTCTGGCCTAAGCTCCCTACTCTCCACCGAGTTTGCTACTCTAGCCAATCTTATCGACGCTATCTCAAAGGGACCTCCGTAGGTAATCCATTGGTCGCCGAACTCAGCCGAAGTGCTTGATCGACTTAGGGAGTTTGGACTAAAACTTAAACCGTTTAGTTGTCGTTTACTACAGCACACCTTATCAGACCGTGTTAGTTCATCGCCTTCATCTGCTTCTTTCATTTCTACTGGAGGTCCTCAAGACTCCGTTCTTTGCCCTCTTCTCTTCCTTATATACATTAATTACCTGCCACGTAGGATCGGAGTCAATGTCTCAATGTACGCTGACGATGTGACCATCTGGGGCACCAACCCAATGGCTGTTCAATCAGCAATGGATGCGGTCAAAGACTGATCAACAGATTGAAAACTTTCAATAAACGACGAAAAATGCTCCAGTCTGTCGATTGAGACGGTCCGTGTGCAAAATTTCAGGGCTAGCGCTTTCTCAACCATAAAGAGTGCAGAACATTACAAAGTCCTTGGTTTCTGACTGACCACGTCACTCTCGTTCTTCCATAACCTTCTGTGTCGTAAATTTGATAAAACGCTCTGTCTCCGGAATAAATAGAGATGCCTTTCATGTTCTCTACAACACATAGATCAAGCCATTATTAGAATGCGGAAGTTAAATTACTCAATCCCGATTGATGAATGCCTGTAAGGCCCTAGAGCGTGTACAGCTTAAAGCAAAAAAGCTCGTACATGGACTGTCATCCACCCCTCACTATAAACCTCTTTCTCTTCTGAATCTGTACCCCCTTGAATCTCGTTGAATAGACACTGACATTTTTCTACTGTACCTTCTCTTCAAGTCGGACGACTTCTTCTAGCACACTAGTATGTATAATCTTCATGGGCATAGCATGAAACTGTTCAAACCGCTCGCCCGTACACTAGTTCGACACTGTTTCTTCATCCATAGGGTAATTCTTCTATGGAATAGTCTCCCCCAAGAGTTAGTGAATGTCCCCACAAAATCTGCTTTCAAACTTAGATTAGACCTTTATTTTAGTCTCATTCCTGAACGGTAATCATCTTTCTGTCGCATGGTGTTATTCATGCTTTGTAACTTTTTCTTTAAGTTTTCGACATGTCGCACTGCATGTAGATAATGCACCCTCTCCCCTATTTATCTCGGTGCAGATAACCTCCTTGGACAAACTGGTCACGGATTCACTCTAATTATCCAACAACGCAGCCGGGGAGCAACGACCGGACCCGGCAAATAAGGAGACATGACCAGAAGAATTCTCCTTCATATTCGCAGATGATGATGATGATAATAATGGTGTATTTCACGATATGCGTGAAGCACGATGTAGTGCATGATCATATTGTACAGTAAACAATGACAATCAGAGAGGAATAATACGATAATGGAGGGAAAATATGCAGAGAGATGGAGTGAAAGAGTTGAACGTGGTACAGGGCAAAAGCAAATTGGGCCACAAAAGGGACAACGGGTAATCATGGATATTGCGTAAGTTGGCAAGCACGAAGAAGTGGGCGGAATAGGTCTCATTGCACCTTTTTCAGTTATTGGTGTACAAGAAGAGGAAAAGATTAGGAAATAAAAAACGATGGACAAAAATAATGATCAGGTAAGATTCAAGATCGAATGCATCTGTTATCGTGTCAACGGTTATGATCGATTAATGATAGAAGTATAACAGTTCATGAAGAAGGTGAGGTAATGGAGTACTAAAATGATGGATGATGCCAAGAATGAAAACACAGGAATAACTATGGAAGGGGAACATGAGGAAGCAGAGTTGAATGACCAATTGTTTATGCTCAAGTGGATGGTGGTTGTTATTTCTGAAATACATTCATAAAAGATCCTAAAGATAATGTTTGTCTTTTTAACAGTTGGGAGAAACGCTAGAGTGAGCATGATGAGAGCCACAGCGACGGAACAGCAGCACGCTTCGTAGAATGGAGCATAAGTTGCGAAAAGATGCTACAGCAGATCTATCTTTGGCAGTCAGGTTTCAAGGGGTTAACTTGGACCGAGAGTCATTCCGCGGGTTCAGTTAGGCTTCCACGGCGAATATACGAATCCCCACTAATTTTTCCTTAAGGTTTTATTTCGTATTCGTAGATGATCTTCGGCTGAAAGTTTCAGAATAGTATTTAGAATAGTTTGGGACAGTTATATGTAAGGGGCAGTTCTTATTGATAGAGTTTGGGTCCATTCCATTACCAAGAATGAATTCATATATATTAATGAACATTATTTTATTTTTTTGCTATATAAATTTTCCTTTATTTTTTTGGTTGTCGGCAGCCTCAGCGAATATTGCTTTATTGTGAAAGTCTTCAATGAGCGAAATAATTTTAGGGCGACAGATGTCTCCAGTTGGGATTTCGTTGGATAATGGGCATTGATCAACTGACCTTGAACATTCGAATAAAACCGCGTTTGGACGCTACGCGCTTACCGATTGGAGATGGGGTGAAAAGGTGGACACTGCTGACTGGTCAGCATAAGCCACGGAGATGAGTTAAACAGAAGGATCAGGATGAAAGCACGGAACTAAAATGTCAAACTAGACGGTAGGCCTGATAATAAGGAAGTGCAGGAAGACTGAAATAGGATATATGACTGGAACTTTACGTACACGATCGTGCGGTTGATCAAATTGTGCGCTACCGGTTTAATCGGAATCTCCACGAAATCTCGTCATAAATCATCCAGTCTACGTTTATTCGATCCAGTTATGTAAGCTCTATCTTGTGATATCATTCGCTTGGAAGTAAATCGCTCATATCATTCTATCGAGCCGTTTTTCTGTCTTCATCAAAGCTTTGGGATTTACTCACGCGTGCAAATTTGTGCAATTTTATTCGCTCTGTCAATATTGTGATATCGCTCGAATGGAAATTTACCAATCTTTCCAAGGAGTCTTGATTGAGAGTTTTGATTTCAATTGGAAACATTCTACGGATATATTTGTGCTGTTCAGTGCAATCTTTGCTACCACCGCAGCCGCACTTGTGTTCGTTTCCCTGCGGCCAGCAAAGCCGATCGATAATCCCAACGTGACCTTTGTCTTTGTACTCTGCACTTGTGACATCCACTCACCCGGATGAGTAAGCGACCGAGAAAAGAGCTGTTTCAAATGACTTTTTCATAATTCTTTAATCTCTCCATTCGATTAGGTGCAAAAATAGGACGTCGCACACTGTCAACAAATGCCGCACCAGGTCTCTCGACGGCATTGGATGTATGCGGCCTAGGGAGTTGTAGAAAAGATGTTGAAACAGAGATGTTATGCACGCACTGCCCGAAACACTCACATTCCATGCGCCACACATTTAGTGAAACAGGAAAAACAGTTAACCACCCAACCAGAACGTATATAATTCTGTACAGAATGTGCGGAAATCCCGATTGTAAAATGCATTACTTGTATCACACACAAGTATGAGAAATTATTGTCAGCCACCGAAGAAAGAGCAAATTCAAAAATCGCCACACTTGACGAGAAAATAGCAGACTGAGGTTCACAGATCACACCAGTCAGCCCGATCCGTAAACCTGGCAAACGACCAAAATGCTCAGCGCTAGTGGTCACCCCACGGCAGTGGACGCAAATGGCAGAACCGAGCGTGACGACAAAAGCAACGGTAGAAGCACCTGCTACCTCGGAGCCCACACACACCTAGTGGCCTCCCTTATCTGCTTACTCAAAGAAAACAA
This sequence comes from Echinostoma caproni, assembly GCA_900618425.1. NCBI lineage: Eukaryota > Metazoa > Platyhelminthes > Trematoda > Plagiorchiida > Echinostomatidae > Echinostoma > Echinostoma caproni. Next base: position 1,032 of record UZAN01052215.1, on the reverse strand, counting down.
CTCTGCCCGCAAAAAAGAAAGACATGACTAACAGTTTTTGACTGTGATTTGCACAAACGTTTCCGAGCTCACGGCATCGTCACTGAGAGAGAGAGGTAAGATGAAGAGCTGAGGTGCTGGAATGCTCTGTGTACACAAATGGGAACCATCGCCCAATCTGTGGGTCTCAAGCGCGTTCTGCGACAGCCGAATTCACCTCACGCCGGAGAACCCAGGTTACTTCGGGTGACATTGGGGAGCGAATCGGACGTAGAAAACGTTCTTCTGTCCAGCTTTCTCCTTCGAGGAAGTTCAAGTAAAACACGAATTCTACCAGACAGACCACGGAGTAAGTGAGCGCACCAACGGAATAACCCGGCCAGTGTAGGGAAACAGACAACGCCCGGGTGATTCTTATACACGGAATCCCACAATTGAATGATCCAGACACATCAAAATGCCAGCAAAATGACTGTAAAGAGTGGTAGTTCATTCAATATCTCATTGGATATCGTAAAGTCTCGACTACAGTAGTTAGCCGTCTCCCCTATTCTCCTAACTACCGCCTAGACGGTCCGATTATTCTGAAAATAATTCTAGGCACATCAGAAGTGGCTAAGACTGTCTTACAGTCGTGGTACGACAACAAGATCAAGGGACCATCAGAACTACGATTAAGACCGATGCACAATCCAGGACCAAAAAGTGTTTCTCAGGCAGAAAATATCGCCCCCATACAGACTGGGTTCCCACAGACTTCATGTCCCTTCCAGCAACTGGGAGACCAGACCCGACAAACTCTTCTACCAAAAATCTTCCCTTAGCCGACCATGATACGGTCGACTCAACTAACCCTCTGCACCTTGACGAGTTTCCGCTCCGCTACCAACTGCATTATTTCTACAGGGTGTCAAATCCGAACGACGTTCGGAGTGTATTGTGTGCATTGTTTCTACGCTGACTCCCGAGGTTGCCTCATAAAATTTTCAGAGGCAGAACTGTGTTGCCAAACTGGTCGACGGAACATTATTGCAGTCACCAAAACCTGGCTGA
>UZAN01052212.1:5812-17884 GCA_900618425.1 Echinostoma caproni | reverse complement strand
AACTCCTTCCACCTCCAACCCCGCGTACCTGCTTAACGGCCATTAGAGTCGAACAGACTAAGAACAAGAGACAACAATGGTCGGTGGAGAAGAGTACATATATAAACGAACGGGTACAAACAGAACATTGTCACTTCACAACCACTGATGATGCCACCTCGGCTGTTTATGAAACGTTTGCAAACAAATTGCCGATCTCGGCGAACAGGCGAAATGGAATTCAATTCACCTTAGGTACGAGAACCGATTTTCAATAATTTGTCAAATCCGATCGTACGAACTTGTCGGTTCGTATGGGCAACAGCATTTATAATGAAGAAAATGTTTTTCAAAACTGATAATAAACAAGTCTTGGAGAGTCTTTATATCCGTGATTTTNAGTGGTTGACCTAAACCATGATGAGTTAAGAGCTAACTAAAGAGAATGGAAAAGTTTTTATCAACAACAAATTAACATTGATAATAAGCAAGATGTAAAGTTTGTGTACACTAGTGGTCGATTAGTCTGTTTTTGTTCCTTAGAACTTTTTTGAGTCTCTTCGGTATCAAACCCACCAACTTTGTTATGAAGTCATTTTCTCTGTTGTGCTCCATTATGTTATTATTACGTATTATTATTATTATTGTTATTATTACGTATCGCACTTTTTCCTCCAAGGTTCAATGCATAGGTAGCACATTGACCTGTCTCTTCAAAACAGAATACGGATTTTCAGTCACGTTGAGATCCGGGATATTAGGAGGAAGTTGCATGAACTGGGCCTTAGAGTCACGCATCTTTTCTGAAGTCTGAAGACAAATAATAAGTGGACCAGACTAATTAACCAAATCAATTTACTAATCTCTCGTGAAACATGACACGGAGCGTTATTCTGAAAAACGATAACTTTTCCAGACGATTCTTTTTCATGAAATTCTGGAAAAAGTTTCGAAATTATTGATGCAAATTTCGTACTATTCATGGTGCCTTTGACTGATGTCCACCGACAAGGCTGACTATGTTTTATTCCTGCCCAAATGAGCAATCTCGACGGGTGAGAAACTCTTTCATTTGGTGTAGTAAGTTCTTTTGGGAAATTCTCACTAAAAATGACTTTTGTGTGAGCCTTCCAAGGTTCGTCACACACCATGCACTCGTCGGCGAAATAAATCGATCGCCAAAATGAAGCACNGGTGGAATAAGTTCTTTTGGGAAATTCTCACTAAAAATGACTTTTGTGTGAGCCTTCCAAGGTTCGTCGCACACCATGCACTCGTCGGCGAAATAAATCGATCGCCAAAATGACGCACGTCGAGATTTGAATTCTTGGGCAAAATCAATACGCGCTTACCTTTGCTGCGTGTTCAACGCTGGCCTGACTTCAGCTGAAACCTGATGCATCTTAAATTTTTTCATTCAACTCTGCAGAAGGGGTTATGAATGGCGGGGAGGATCTTCCCGTTAGACAAACGACAACAATTTTATGCAATGTTTTTTCAGAGTAATACGAATCAGGTCGTCCTCCTGTTTGGATGTACTCGATTTACGGCCCCCACAAGCTTTTCGGGTTGTTGTTTTCCCATGGATTATCCTGTCAATTGTGCTTTTGTTAATGTATTGGTTCCCGAGCAGCAGCAATCCAGCCCAATACTGGTACTCGGAATGAAATCAGAGAACGCAGCATGAAACAGAATAAAGTCGTATTGAATTTGGCGGAAAATGAGAATGTACAAGGTTATCGTGTTCTGTTAAATAAACGACCTCACGGTTCATGCACAGATACCACACCGTTTGAACCTGAATATGTGGGGTTACAGCCGACGCGTATTGCATCACCGTGGCACAGATGACGTACCGGTACATGCCAAAGTACCGTGTAACGAACTGTGTTAAAAAAACGTCATAATACGTTCATATTGTACTATCAATGCGAACATACAGATCGATTTTGGAAAAAATTGATATCTGGCAACTATCGGATATGTTGTCCGAATTTCTCCGTGCAATCGGGCACATGAGAAAGTCAAAGATAGCATGGATCGTAGATCGGGCTTGGAAAGTTGTATCAAAATGATCAGTTAAGCATGTGAAATATAGTGAAATAAATATTACACACCCCATTGATCTACAACGTCATTTATATTGTCTGAATAGGCGAAGAAAAAGAACGATATCACAATGTTGCGCAATCCGTGTCGTGCTGTTTTTTCCACGGTAAAACACGTTACAGTTTCTAGGCGACGAACCACAGGTTAATAGTGCCAACCAATCAGAAATCGTGCGGTTTAAACGGACGCTGTATGACGACAGGAATGAACAAAGGCTATAGGTGAAGACCTGTTCAACCAATGACGTTTCTTTGTACGTACTGTTAAATCGATCCAATTGATTTTCCTCAGTCAGCTAACTGCTACTGCGGTGGAATTTTTCCTGCTTCCTGGTGACGGGAGCTTTCAGCCTACGATTGCTAGTGCGAGTTCTTGGTTCATTTGTGATTTGTGAATAGTTCATATTCTGACTACTTTAGTAGCACACGTCTTTTTACTGTAATAAAGAGGAAGCTAGTCCGATAAAATACTATTTTAACTACAGAATAACTTCTCTTTTCTCCTGATCACACTTCCTTTGTGGTGTTGCTCCAGGGTGGTGGTGGCGTAGTGGTTTAGTCGCTATCACCGGTGTATTTTGAATCATGTGGTTTGAGGTTCGAACCCCGCCATCGCCACCCAACTTTGGTGTCGCTTGGTTCTATACGGCGCCTGACCTACCGGGGCCTTATGTGATTCGCCACTCAGAGTCCCGGGAATCAGATTGCCGGTTACAACCATTCAACAACAGGTCTTCGTGGCAATAGGGTCCATCCCGTATGCTGTGTAGCACACACTGGTGTGTAATTAAAAAAATATTCTGAAAACCTAATGGTTGCACAGTTAAGTTAACCAATTAAGTTCCAACCAAAATTACGGGTGCAACACAGGTACGACTTTGGTTGTGTTGTTGTAGAAAATTATCATTAATCTGTATACACAGACTATTTATAGACTGATGAGAATAAAAATTATCAATGGAATGAAATATGTTGAACAATTGTGCATGGTAGTAGTCCAGCGGCAAGGTTGCTCGCTTATTACCCCGGGAGGACGTATTCGGATCCCACCGCTGACGCCTAAGGTGTTATTTTTCATGCATTGAATGACAGCCTTTTGATTGGTTGCCTCTACCTTCCTGAAATCGGTTTTTACCATTACACACATACATATCTTCACTAACTGAAGTAAAAAGAAAGGAATGAATGTAATTACTAGTTGTTTAAACCAAATAGTTCATAAAATTAAAAGAAATGAAAGCGAAAACTCTCGTTCACTTTCACAACTGGTTATCCCCCACCCCGGAATTCGGGTGACCCATCAAGTAACAGCATTTGTTTAAATTGGAACAATACGGGGTATTTATTCGTACTGTTATCAATCAAGTCACTAGGGGACACAGAGCTATCCCAGCACTGATGTAAGTTGGAAAAAAACTCAACCGGAGCTCTGTTTCATTCATCTGTGGTGATATTTTTACGGGTAAGTGGTTCGAACATTTAGCAAAAAGATGTCCATATTCCGGTGCGTACCGGATAGTAGGAGAACCCGTCTCGTATTATCATTGCAGCCTTCATCTGTTCTGTAATGGCCTACGGTTGGTCTTTCTCCCAAAGTATGGTCCCCAATTTGAATACGGATACATTGTCGTGCATTATTGGAGGTCTGACGAGTTGATGGTGAACCAGTACACTTCGTGAGGGCAGAGGACACTTCACTATAAGTGGGCGGTACGGTGATGTCAGGACGTCTTTGTAGTTCCTGAAAATTGCTTTGTTCTGAGGCGTCAAATCAAAACACGGATAAATGAACTCATTCAATGAAACGAACCCCTTACAGCCAATCAAGAATTCTGACAACGATCAAATCCACAAATCGTTGCGTATATGCGTTCCTATGCGGTCCCTCTTCTCTATAAATAAGTACGCTGTTCGTGAATTCGGAAGCGCTTCCAGATGTGGTCTACTTCACTAACTGTGGAATGGCCATCTGGATGAGAAACTTTATCGAAAGATGAGCATTTTGGGGACCCAGTACTGCGACTACTCGTTGCGGTTATAAAAGATGGCAGATAACTGGGGCAAGAAACGAGTGTTCGGGAAGTAGTCCAAAACCGGCCTTGGCTAAGGTTTTAGGCAGCTGGAGAATATTGATCCTGACTTACATATACACGAAGTTGAAGAACGGGGCAGATTAGTTGGGATAACCAACGGGAATTTGTGCCTAAGCTGTTACAGTGATCCAAAAGCACACGCTCTGTTTGCTGTACTGATGTGGTCAATCAATCGATCGATCGATTGATTGATTGTCGCGTTAAAACCAGCGGCATTGATTAATTGAGTTCAGAGTCTTGTCGATAAACCACAATCGTATCAAGTCATCAAATGCTCAAACATGTGTTTGGTTAGCTTCCTTAAAAAACAGACTATGGGTCCAGAAATGTTCAATTCAGTTTATAACTGTATACCTAACGATATCGATTATGTGCAATGAAAAATTTGTGTGGTATTTATGCGAACAATTGAGATCAGTTCAATGTAAATTGAGCCTTAGTGCAACACCGTTTAATTATACAAACATATCATTAGCCTTCCAAAATTCCTTTTGATAAAAAACGTCGTTTAGCACACATTTCCGAATTTGAAGCCAAATTTGTGGTTGTTGTATTAAAACGGAAATTTCGAAATTTAGACCGGACTACATCTCATGTTGATCGCTTGATAGTTCATTATAAACCGACCGATGAGTCCACCCTCAGGCGTTACAATTATATCGATAATAATAATAATAGTTATGATAATAACTAGTGAACAGACTGTAGGGTTTTTGGTTTTTCTCGGCGCTCATCAGGTACCCCAATCCAGTATGCAGCTATCAACTCATTCATAAACGGTCTAACGGACGTTATGGAACCACAAACAGTAATGTTTACATAAGATGCAAAGCTGTGGAAGGCAGTGATAAAATCTGACTTCAGATAAAACTTGGTGCTGCTTACTAATGGATCGACCGAAATCGGCATCGAATTCAATGCATCAAAATGTACGGTCGTATTACTACACCACAAAACAAGTTACACATACCTCGAACTAGAAGAATCTCAGCAGCGTTTTTGAGGTTTGAAAGTTTGCTGTTTTCACGTTTGTTATCAGCCGAGTATGCCATTCAATCGTGAAATCCATAGGTGCAACGCGATCGTAAAATTCTGGAAGGTCCACAAAGATCGATCCCCAAAATAATCAAGGGACTGCATTCCAAGACTTATGTGGAAGGACTAAAATCATTGGGGCTGTACTCATCCGGGACTTGATTTTGGTATATCAAATAATGCAGAACCCATGTCGTTCACTGCTCGCTATATCATTCAACACCCACCTGAGGGGACATTCATTCAAATTAGTACTCCATAAAGTCGACTAGAATGCCCACGTCATTCACTTGACCTCAGAGTGTGTACTACTTGGACTTATCTACCATTCCACGTTTGATTCCTTCAAGCGCACACTGGATGAAACTTTGACAAGTCTTAAATTGCGACATCCGTAGCAGTGCACGAAACTAAGACAATTTGTGACATTCCTCATCTTTCTATGAACCGTAAATCGATCCAGTTGTGCTAAACCCTATGGGATTTTGGCTTACATGATGGGCTTATATTTGTGACTCAATCTAACTTCGTTGAAGATGATCCGTGTTGTCAAGAAAGAATGCAAGAAGTCTGAGTCGTGGTGTGAGAAATTCTCCAATTCTGTGGTGAATCCGAGTGCGCAGAACACGAGAGGGATATCATTATCTTTCAAAGACCATGAGTTCAAGGTTCTCCGATAACTCCTCCATGAAGACAACTGAGCCTCACGTAGGAGGAATTCCCTGATAAAGAAGCGTAAGTAAATCGTGGGTACAGTAGTGCATTTGCCACAAATTAATACCCAATGAAGTACCTGATTCGAAATTATCATTTGTAGGATAATGGATAGCTTCGAGTTATTCTTACTGTCACCTGCACCACTCACTCAGACTACTATAACGGTCGCACAGATGCAATCAGTCTGTGAAAACAAGGGGGAAAGGCGTTGGTGTCAGGTGGTCGCCATCAAGTTGATGTAGTTCACACATTTAGTCTTTTGCATTTATCTTGTGTCCACGCACATTATACTGACTACGCCACTGACCTTTTCCAGCTAATGCACGGTGAGATAATCGACCCATCAGAAAGACATCAGTCACAATTAGTCATCAGTGACTAAAAGACCTTGCAGGGAAGTGAATGGTTAATGGTTGAACGAAACAAAACTGCCGGAATCCCGAGGTGATTTTCCACTTCTAGCTGAAGAAGTTGACTATCACGTTCTCAAATGACCAAAGTGCTTATGATCCGATTCATTTCGGTCACTGTGGGGCACAACATGCGCGAAATCTAAAGAGCACCGTACGTGAAATGGGAAAGCTCTATTGATACGCTAAGACAGTGGATTAAATTTTTCTATGGATAGAAAATTTATGAAATATTTTATTTTGGCCATTCATTTCCGCTCAGCCCGTGTAGTTTTTGAAATTATTTACCACCCCACATTGTCTTTGAGCCCATAATTGATTCTTTCAAGCACAAACTGAATTGAACATTGTCAAATTTTAAATTTCCCTAGCTGTAGGAGTTAAAACAAACCAGTGAAAATTCGTGACATTTCTTATCTTTCTATGGATTATAAATCGATAGATACCTTTTTGTGCGAAAAACTCTGTGAGACAATGAAGTATGTATAGGGGAGTTAAAGTATTTCAATTATGCGAAACCTGTGTGCCAGATAAGTATTCGTGATGGATGATAGTATTTGCAAATCTAACTGTTTACCTCCTTAGGAATGTTGCTCAGCCATTCAGTTACTACCGTTCACGTATAATTCAGCCTCATGACATAAGTTTGAAAGCAAAACGTATCCGTCTGTAAAGTTTCAGTTCACTAAGTGCGGAGAGACACTCACGTTGAATTATCAAGTTCATAGCTGGTGGCGAACTAAAGGATGAACCCAGACATGTCTAAAGGTTGAAAACTCATTTCTCTCATTTCTGTCTGAAGTGAACTCGCTTTCCGATGAAGGCGTAACAAGGCACGATGTTATGCACCTTAAATGATGTACCTAGTTGATAAATAAGGGCCCAAATCGATCGTTGATTGATGTGTAAATACTAAAGTAATGTTGAGCACCATGCACACACACACACACATGAAAAACTGATTTTTCCAGAAACTGTTTAAAAGCCAAGTGGATTTTGCTATTACTTGTATAGCACGGTTCTCGAGTCACAATAGAACTGCTTCACGATCACTTTGACCCGGAACCGGACGTGAAAAATTGGAAGGTACAAACTGGGTGTGTCGACATGATCGGATCCGTCACTCACTGTCTTTTACTAGATAGCCGCGTTGGATGCGACGAAAGGAAAACCATCCTCTGCCACAGCCAGCAGCTGTTGTCAGCAAATCATTGAACGATTCGTCCAAATATGTCCGTTGTATTTTTCTTGTCTATTCATCCGCATTTCATTCTGTTCCTCGATCATACCTTCTTTTCCAACTGGAATCTTTTGGCACTCCGAGACAGATGCTATCATGGCTTACTGACTATTTTACACAGAGGGTTCAGTGCATCAAATTGGGAAGGAGGCCATCAAAACCTCTTGTTAATAACTCCGGTGTTCTTCAAGGTTCTGTTCTATCTGTATATCTTTTTTCTACCTTAATTAGTGATCCTTCGGTCCCACCCCCTGAGCATATCCAAAAGTATGCCAATGACATCGTTTTTGTTAGACAATTTCATCTCCTTCGGAATGTCATTCGTTCACTGAAAACCTATCCGACATCCAACAGTTTTCTGATCAATCTGGTCTCTCTAGTCGGCCCCGATCCTCATTTCCAACGGACTCTGCTGCTCTTAATTGGAAACCTGTATCCAGAATGACCTCACGCAAGTACCTGAGTGTCACCATCGATAACAATCGTCATTGGTCCACACATATTTACATTTGTATGGGAAAACTGAGACGCCTATCTTTTCAGATACGCAAACTCAGACAATTCCAAACCGCACAATAAGTCCTGTCCTCTTTCATTCATCAATACGTTTTTCCCATTCAACTCTATTATGCCCCTGTAGTGTTGTTTGCCGGTCCTTTCGGTCCGCTTTCGTAATCACTATGGTTTTATCCTTCCGAAGAGCGTTGATCGCCTGATGTTCCTGTTTTGTTAAGTTGCACGCCTGTTTCTTCTGATTTCGTAGCACCCGAGAAATCTGAGAGAAAACTTTATTGGCTTCCTCTTCCGTTATTTTAAAGATGGTCCTTATAGTGAAATCCCTGAAAAACGAGCTCAAGCACTTCGAAATAAAACACAAGCAGCAACTAAGAAATTAATCCGAGAATTGAAACCCAAACTTGGTAAGTCTGTATGGTTTCAGTTGAATCCAAAAACGAACTGTGCTTCCTGATTTTATGGTCTACCCAAAATTCACAAAGCAGATATTTCTTTACGACCCATAATTGATTATACTAACACTCCCAAGTATGCTTTCTCAAAGCATCTTACACACATTTTACAACCTCTTCAAAAATGTAATAAACATTTTATAAAAAACTCTAGTCATTTCATTGAAAAACTTAAACTTTGACACTGGATCCTTCTGAGTGCATTGTAAGCTTTGAAATAGTTTCTTTGTTTACACACATACCTATTGACGAATGCTTGACACTCCTGAACACACTCTTATCCAATGACACATCCCTCTGCAACAGAACCAATCTTAATGTAGACGAGATCATTAGAGCGATTTCCGTTTGTCTGAAGTCCACCATTTTCACATATGATGGCACATTGTATCAACAAACCGATGGAGTGGCAATGGGTTCACCAATCACAACATTTTCATGGAGAATCTCGAAGAGAAGATACTCAATGCCACGCGAACACCACCAAGAGTCTGGTGGCGTTATGTTGACGATACGTTTGTAGTTATCAAAAAGGATTTCCTAGAACCCTTCTATAACTTCATCAACAACTTCCACAGTAACATTAAGTTTACAATGGAAAAACAAGAAGGAAGAATTAACATCCTAGACTGTCAGGTGGTTACCAACGACTCGGGCCATTTCTCCGTATCCGTATATAGAAAGCCTACGCACACTAGCAGATATTTGTCCTACTACTCCGATCACCCCAATAGTGTGAAAGGGACCTTGGTGGCAAATCTCCTAACCAGAACAAATCAGTTTGTCTCAAGAAAAAAGGACATACAGAAGGAAGTCCCACTGGTTACAAGGGAGTTACTAGATAACGGATATCTTTCCAGTGTTTTACGAAAAATCCGTAAAAAGCTAAGAAAGCCCACGGAGTCAAAAGCAAAAAGGACAGATTAGATTGCGACAAGTATTATCCCATATCGCCGCAATATATCGGAAGATATTCAACGTATTCTAAACAAATATAACATACGAGTGGCATTTCGGGCAACCAACACACTTCGCTCAAAGCTGATGTGACTCAAAGACAAGCGACCTAAAGAGGAGCAATCCAATCTCATCTACAAAATAAGATGTAAACAATGTCCGGCCACAGACGTTGGACAAACGAGCCGACAATTGAAGCAACGTTTAGCTGAACATGATAGGAAAACTAGGAAAGCACCAAAAAATACCGCAGAACTTAGGACACTTGAAAGAGACTCAGCAATCGCGCTACATTCTATCGCCGAAGGACACTTGATTGACTTCAAAAAACCAATTATTTTGAGACAAGGTCTTCAGTCAGGACGACTGATCACGGAGTCAGTGTTCATCAACGGCGATCCGAATTGCGTTAATCGATCGGACGGAGCTCAATTATCAGTCCACTGGCTTGACTCCGTTTAACATTTCACTCACAGACACTCACACACACACGCACACACGCACACCGGTTCTTTCCACACCATAGGTTTTCACACACTAATATCCTATAATCTATTACGTCACTTGTTTATTTTTCTGACCTCTTGTTACATTCCTAATCACACATACAAATACACACAATGCTTTCCATACCCAAAGATTAATCACAAAGCTCCGGTTTTTCTATATGGTTCTCACAGTTGACTCACGTGTTCACTTGTTAATTGACTTGATAAAGGCCTTCCAAGAGGGTCGAAACGTCGTCACCAAAAAATAAACTTGTTTTTGGTTTTTTCATCGTCATGGCTAATCCAAACGTTTTCCTTCACGGATCTAGTTACTTGTTAGTTTTCATTATATTCTTTGACTGTAGTAAAGTGCTCAAAGAGATACAACGAAATTTTTCGAGAAACCAATTGTGCAACGCTGTGCTGCTGTGTTCTTTATTCAAGTTCTTATCGGGAAATTTGAAATAACTTGAAGTCACCAATCGCATCAATCAAACACTTCCACAGCGAACATTGAAAATAAGATAGAGGGTGACCAACATGGCGGTTTTTGATTAATGTATGTATATGTAATTAATGGAGAAAGTAACCGAGAGAAACGTCGCAAAAAGTGAATGATGCGACACACAAGCGGTAGGCTTCAGTTCGTACATCACAGCGTATCATTACACTTGCTTAGCCTTATCTTACTTCAATACTATCCAGTTACATTCACTGGCCTATTGAGACAGTAGTTTAACGTCTTATATCATCATCATCTTCGACTGTAGATTATCAGTCACACGTTCTCAAGTTTCACCAAACGTTCACAAATCTGGTTCTTTGCACAGTGCCTCAATCCACACGATACGAATTGGGAAGTACTCGTGTCCAACAATCTGGTACGGACTGACCAATACACATGAAGGGAGAGAGAGTATTTCAACCTTTTGTGATTTCCACGATTGGCCAGTTGATTTTTTTATGTTGTTGACCAGATGTACCGATTGATTTGTTTTGACAGAAATTTAAGTATTTGTAGTCGCAATTGTTTCACAATACACAATACAGCACAATTATCCGTGCCCTATTACATTCATATTACAAAGCTACTCATGTTCAGCTAGATGTTACCGTGTAAGGAACAGACGCTGTAACCCACTGGGTCCAAAAGACACGGTGGCTTAATGGAACTTAATGAACCTATTAAATCCGTGCAACAAACAGGTAGTGCCGATGGTCTGTGTGATCAGTCGACTTGTGAGACTGTCTTGTATCGAACCAGAGGCATACACACACACTCACACACATCCAAGAGGCAGTTTTTCGGGAATGGACGTTGTACTCAATACACTTTTCATTGGATCCAACCTTTGTATAGTTCTGAAAATGAATTTACAGGCGTGAGACCAGCAGAGGAGAAGTTCAATGGAGTCTGTTAAAGTTGCAATCAGGGGAACAGTTCATTTAGTATTGATCCAGTAAGCCAAAGAAACGGTGGTCTCGTTGCTGACATGCTTAGAAAAATTGTTTTCGAAACGACGAGTAAATCAAAGGATGGCTGGGTTGTGTCACCCTGACAAGAAAACTAATGGTGTTTTTCAGCGTATCGTTCTCTAAAATAAGACTGTGACCGATTGTTTGGTGGAATCGGGAGATGCTCTCCACAAACTACTCACTTAGGTTACTGCGGCTGGCTCCTTGAAAAAGATAAACCGGCTCGAGACATGATCATGATCATGAAGTTCCCTGGGAGTTTGGCACGAGAAACGTCTCCAGAGTCACTCGTCGTCTTTTATTTTGAGGTTCCACCCCTAACCTTCGCACAACCAAGTGTGAACTGCAAGGTAGCAGGAAGTAACCCCTCGCCTCGGAAGTGAGGGGGTCAACGACTTTAGTTTTAAAAGGTTAGTCACATCCACCTTTGTCACGACACCATCATTGGGTTGATGTGGCTTTGAAACATAGGGACAGTGTGAAGTTCGCATGATCTAACCACATAAACACACCTTTCAGAGAAAAAAATATATACCAACCCATTTAGAGCGCACATTTCGGTAAGTAACGATTGCGAGAAGTGTCGTGCATCAAACAGACC
>UZAN01052208.1:0-17893 GCA_900618425.1 Echinostoma caproni | reverse complement strand
TCCATGATGCAACAACTTCCATTTCACCGGCTATCGTTGCCCACCAGTTCTCACGGTCGTTTTTGAGGCTCTTCGTGAGATGACGTCGTAGACGCCACCTAACCCTACCTTGATCCCGGGTGGTTGGGATTTGCCGCTTTTTCTCCATCAGTGCTACCGACTCATCAGATATCCACTGCCTTGGGCGGGTTACTGCTTCAGATCCATAAACAACGTTCGCTGCGGAGTGCATTGCTCCGTTAATCTGTTCTTATTGTTCATGTACACTACTACCCCGCAGTGCGTTTAGCTCTTGCCCTAGTTCTGATTCAAAACGGGCACGAACGGCTGTGTCAGATAAGCGATGATCTGCCAATCGAGTTTGGTGGGATTTTCTGCGACNCTATTCCCTGATGCAGCGTTACTTCCATTTCATTAGCTATTATTCCCATCAGTTCCTTCTTGAGGCTCTTCTTGATTTGACGTTGCAAACGCCATCTACCCCTGCTTTGAGCCCGGGCGGTGGAGATTTGCCGCTTTTTCTCCATCAGTGCTACTGACTCATCAGATTTTCAATGCCTCGGTAGGGGTACTACTTCAGATCCACAAGCAACCTTCGCTGCGAAGTGCATTGCTCGGCCAATCTGATCCCATTGTTCATCTACACTGCGACCCCACAGTGCGTTTAGCTCTTGCCCTAGTACTGATTCGAAATGGGCACGAACGGTTGTGTCAGATAAGCGATGATTTGCCAACTGTGTTTGGTGGGTTTTCTTGTGACCAGTGAGTTGGAGAGTGAACTGCATCAAAACTAACGCATGGTCAGATTCAAAGCAGGTGGTCCAATAGGATCTGCAGTTTTGTACTGAGCCACGCCAACAGTAGCTTACTGCTATGTGGTCGATTTGAGCTGGCGTACCAGTTAAATTTGAGCCCCACGTTGTTGTCCGTTGAGAGCTGTGTCGGAAGTTCATGCTGAATGGGAACAGATGATGATCTGCGCAGAACTGAAGAAGTCGATCGCCATTATCTGTTGGCTGGAAGGACAGATCACAATGACCGCCTAGACAAGCTTCCGATGCGCTCAGTTTTCCAATTTGAGCGTTAAGATCACATGGGAGAATAAATTTATCGAAGCCTCGGCTGAACCGATTGAATTCGGTGATTTTATCATAAAACTCGTTCTTTTGTGTGTCAGAACTGCAGTTGGTCGGTAAACTACTTACCGAGCTACTTGGCAACGAACTTGGGCGAGTAACGAATAAGTTGTTTGAGGGAATGTTAGGGGTCAGAAGAAAGGGTGAAGGGAGAGGGTTGAGTACGGAAGATAAAGAGTTAAACAAAGGTTGGGATATCTGAGCAGTAACCCACTTATCACTACCCATCCCGCTCGATGCCATGGCAGCGCGGTCCTGATTATCCTGCGCGACGACCGATGCAGTATGGAATTATTTTTGTTTGTGTATGCGTTTGAGTTTGATGGATGGGTACTGCCAGGGTGTCCAGCCACTAAGCAGGAGAACGATTAGGGTTCTCGTCCAAAGCCTTTAGTTCTGACAATAACCTAACCGCAAGGCAGCGGGTAAAGCGAAGTAGAGGCCCATTTACTTGAATCAACTACTCATCTACCATTTTACCGACTGAGACGCTAACTCGAGATTCAATGCACTCAGCTGTTTAATACAACTTGAGCCTAACCCACCGAGCTTCTATCGTATGCCCGACAGTCCCGGAGGATGGCAAGTACGATTACCAGTGACTCTCTTCGAAACCAAAACTCCCAATGAGTTTAATGAAAGACCCAAATATATATATATATATATATGCGTGTCCAAAATTCAAATCCTGGGTGCAATCATATCAATGGACCGATAAAAGATTACTGAATACGTATACTTGATAACTGGCAAGAACGTAAATGGTCACTTGATGAATTTATCGAAAAATAGCTTGTTTCGCCTATCGGATTTTATTTTCAATGTCAATATATATATATATATATAACACCCGCTTGAGGACAAACATAGTGCCCATCCGTAAACCTGTCGCCATTACACAGTGCGCCAATGGAGCGAGTTGCCAAGTAGACGACACGCCAACATAGTGTTCACTCACACATGCAAGGCTTGATTGAGCACTTCAAATCGCAGTTCATCCAGCCTCTCGTGCTGGCAACTCCCAAGCAGATTTCCTGGAAGTGCACTCTGTTCACTATCCACGGAACTGTCCAGAAGCAGAGATCCGAGAGAAGTTCCAAACCCCGAAACACCACAAATCGTCTGGATCGAAAACTTATCGCCAGCTCTTATTCAAGATGAAATGTTCTCGTAGCAGAGGTGATCATTCCGTTCTATACTATCTGGAAGAAATCACACTACTCCCAGGGGGATTGCACTTATTTGCAAAACAAGCTATCGGCGCGCTGATCTGAACCACAACTGCCATGGCACTGAAATGATTAGCGCCCGTAGTATTATGCAGACTGACAAATCTGTGGAGAGCAGAATGAATCCTATGCGATCTACTGTTGTGTTAGATCAAAATTTCACCCTCTGTGAGTTGTCGGAACATCGAAACAAATCCGGTTGACAAGCCATTATAGTGATTCTGGTCATAAAAGCATTATCCAAATCCATCAATCAGTTTTCTCCTTAGGATTATTTCCAGACACAAAGTGACTAAGACATATGTTTGGGTCCTAAAATCACTCCAATATCAGACCTTCGAGAAAGTTAAACTTTATAGCGAGTTTTAACTCTTGTTTCTTATTAACCCTGGAGTACAGGGTTGCACCAACCGTTGAGCAAGATAATTTCACAGCATCGTCTTAGGTGACTAGAGCGCGTCCTACGAATGCCTGGGGAACGTCTGCCACACCGTGCACTATTCGCGGACATCAGTCCAGTCTGGAAGAAACAGCGAGGTGGGCAGCCTATGAAATGGCGCAGAGGGTTAAAGAGGCTATGCTCGGGTCTGGCTTCCTGGCTGGGGCCCCGACGATTCCGATTGTCTTTGGCTGGAGAGACTACGAGTTATGGCTTTGAACCGAAGTCAGTGGCATGAATGCATCCTCTCCCGTGTGCAATCCCAAAAATATTTTTAAAAAACACACGAAAAAACAACACTTAAAATGGCGTGCAGTAAACAAACAAAACACTTGTTATTCCTCTGAGTTGGCTGTTTTATTTTCCCAGCTTCTGTACCTATTTCTTCGTTAACCCATGGTTATTTTGGCGCCGTATCTGTAAAGATTGGTATTATATATATATATATATATATATACACCACCGCTGAGGTCCCGGGTTAGATCTAGAAATGGGTCGATTTATTCGCACTGCTGATGAGACCCAACCAGGTCGAAACAGCTGTTCAGTGGTTCCGAGCTTTTCAGTCCACCCCTCAGTTGCTCGATACACGACGAATACCCTTATGAAATTGAACCAAATTCTCCACTACTCTCGTGGTATATTATCGTATAACTCACTGTATCATTTGAGACTCTTAACAGTCTGGGGTGTGGTCATTATGCGTCACACTACCTTCATACTTCTACCACGTGGAGTATTTCAAAAAAATGTTAACAGTCTTGCCTTTGCTATGGTTGCTGTTTAGTTTGAGTTGTCCGTACCAATCACGGTGGTACTGTCAAAAAATACTCACTGACTTTTACGGTGGTTACAAATGCAATCGCTCATAATGACTCGTCTCTTCGACCTGCAAGCGCTTCGAAAATTCGCGGGATTGTAGGACCACGTAACGGAAATCTAACTTCACGAACCGATTAATCAACCGTGCAATCACAGAAAATTTGGTCGCTTCACCGGGTGGATTTGAAATTATTATCCGACGTGTTCGTAAGTTGCACAAAATAGTCAATGTGCCACGCGTTTTGTAATTCAATTTGTCCGAATATCATTTCAAGATGTTCGGGAACCATTTCAATTTGTCCCTGCATCATTTCAAGGTATTTCGGTGATCTCATCAGCCCATTTGCTGATGAAGTCTCCTAGCGATGTCCGGATGAACGTGATACAGTATAGACCCCTAAACCTCCCGTTCAAGCGCGAAAGAGACGGTTGTACAACATTTCTCGGTTACACAAGTCCGAACAATATCAGTCACACATCATGGTTGTTTCCCTTGCTACGCGTACGCGGCTGTCTACTTTGCTGGTTCCCATCCTCATGAAAATTAACATCGGTCCACCCATGCTCCACTGACAACAATGAATCATGCATGATCAACGCTTGAGCCATTGCACATGCCCATGTCATGATGCCACAATGGAATTCGCGAGCTACATCTCAAGTGGCTACAACAAGACACAAGTTGATCCTACTCGAATGAAATATGCCACACTGTTGTCGAGATTCACCTGCAGATTATATTTTATCTCTGTATTGTCGCCACAGAGGCACCACAAACGGACTATCGACCCTTGAAAAAAATCTCCGGAAAGAAATAAGATATCCCTATCAAATCAACCGTGATTAAACTAACGTAACAAGGGCTCTCAAAATATACCATATACTCTTACGATAGTCGCACGATTCTATGAAAAATTCCAAGTTCAAAAATATGAATATTTTTTTTCCGAAACGCACTTTTATGACTATGAATTCTGAATTCGATAATCTTCTCAGTTGAAATCAGATAGTCCTATTAAAACACTCCGCCAACATGCAACGTGAGTCGGGGGAGAGTAAAGCTAAGTTATGAATGACAATCACAATTCACCATTGCTAGTTAGTTTCGAATAATCTGATTACCAAATGAAGTTAACCGATTACCGAAATTTGGGCAACAATGATAGGGGCACTGTGATTTTCCGATTCAGTTTCACGATGGGAGCACAGCCGTGGTCGTCGTTCTTGATACGGTGATTACTGAAGCTACCACTAATGAGAAAATGTGAAAATGATCCATTTATTCGCGGTGAGAAAACCCGATAAGTGACTGGGCATTTGGTATCAAGTGTGAGATGGGGAAACAGGGGCTAGCATCAAGAAAATAATACAGAAACCGATGATGTGAGACATTGACAGAGGAATAGATATTGGACAAAAGATATGGATATACATTATGTCTGAGTTCAGACTGTATGCTAAACAAATCACGGTACGTTATTCCTTATACGGAAAACATTCCTTGATTTGCTTGCTGGGTGATATCCCTTGGTGACCCAGATCAAGGCAGGTTGATTTTCTTTGGGAACAACTGACGCCTTCAGCTACCGAAAATCTGACCCTCAAAGCAACAGGGTGGTGTATGAACACCGTAATCCATTAGGGGACCGGTGTCCAAGCGCAGTGGGCCATACGCCCTTTGGACGGGGTCAAACGTCCAAGGTGACCAGTACACCTAGATACGCAATCGAGTCCATAACCAGGAAGGCACCGGTGGATCTGGTTCGTAGGTGTCTTCTTCGTTTTGTTTAGAATTAGAATTTTTAGCCAACTTCCTCAGGTGAATTACCAGTTGTTTTATGAACTAGTTATATCCTCGGATTTCGGCTTTTCGTCCCCCAACTTTGGTAGAAAAACACTTCCTCCATGGGACGGCAGTGAGTAGAGATTCCTTCGTAGAGACTATTGAAGACACTTGGTCGTGTAAGAGCATTTTGCAAGGTGTAAGGGAAAGATGATTAGACACAACCCGAGAGAACCCTCCTCCTATCAAGCATACTAAGGCTTTCAGAAGCTGACAAATGGGGATGCCTTCAGCGGAATGGCGGGAATAGAAGAACTGAAAATTGTACACCGCAAGAGTTCTGTAAGGTCTTGGCAATACATTTTCAATAAACAGAAAGTTGTACGAAAGGTTAAAAGGCTGGTACTGACGCGGGTAACACCAAGGCCTTACAAATTCAGTTTTCCGTTTGAAGTTTTAGATCCTGTGCGCGAATACGTAATCGCACATTTCCGATTACACAATAAACTGTTAGTTCTTTTGTCACCACACACACTCTTTTAGGCTTTACTACGATCAGAAATGAAACCGTCCCTTTGTTCTGTAAAGTCCAGTAATAGCGTTTCCTTTTTGAACTGGTTTGATTGTCGCTCTGCAGGAAATGTTATTCATGTATTTATTTATTTTTTCTATGACAATGCACAAGCCGAGACGACTGAGTCTTTTCTAACAGCCGCGAATGTCAGAAACGTTCACGGAGTTGACCCGACCGAGTACGTGATTTTTGTTCGGAAACATCGATCGTGGTCCAGACCACCCAAAAAACCGATGTGTGTGTTTGTGTGTACCCGGGCACGGCAGTCGAACAGTTACGGTTTGTTGTGGGACTGCACACACACACACGTGCGTGCGTACGTATGGGTATTTGCTTGATAGATAAAGTTGCTTGACCAATTTCTATATCATTTGGTGTTAAGTAATCACCTTCAACATTTCATCGCTCGTAGTTGAACCTCGTTTTGCTCACTTCGCTTATTCCATCTCTTGTTAAAAACTCCCTCTTATCATATTATGAATAATATTATTATTCACATTTGTGAAAAACATACTCACGATAAAATGATTTATTTCGTACTGCTCTCGAAAAAACTCAGTATTTTGTCGATCCTTAAGGTGAAGCGGTTGGTTGTAATGAGTTTGTTGTTCAATTTTTCCACCTAACTTGACCTCAAACCGGAACCAAACCCAGATCATGCAACTCACTTGTCCACCACCTTGTTTAAATCACTCGCACTTGAATCCGTCTGTTTCTGTGCTTGACGCGCTCGTATGCAAGTGCGTTTATAGGTGAATGAGAGAACGCGAAATGGATGACCAGTTTCAATTTTGCCCACATATTTCATATTGTTCAAACGAAATGGATATGGTGTTCTTGTGAGCCTTTTCCGTCGTTAATATGCTCTTAAATCACAGTTATTTGTGAGTAGTGTTATGATAAAAATACCATTGCTTTGAACTACTCACTCAGATTCCATTTCCACGCTTCATACTCAGTTCACCCGGTCAACCAAATACTCAGTTTCGCTCTCAGTAGAGTTCGTCAGGAATGCGCATTCAGCGAACTGTCATCTCGTCATTCATATACTTAAACCCACGAACAAATTCCATGATCCGTAAGGACGCTTACATCGCGTTCGTTGTGATGAGGAGCATCTAACTCACCTACAAAACATGGAATCTTAGGATAAATTCATCAATCAATTGACTGGTTCTGAAAAGGCTAACCAAACAAATTAACCCGGCGCTGCAAATGAGGTTATTGTGGTGAATGCAGATATATATATATATATATATATCGTTCAGTTTTACAAAATATGGTTGTTTAATTAAAACATCATGGAATCGTCCGCTCACATTGACAATATTAATTCCTATGGTAATCTTCCAGAGTTTGTTGTCTGAGCGAGTTTACGGGAATGAACACGTTTCAGTTCCATCCACGAACGAAGGTCTAGTAACCCCATTGAATGAAAGGAAAAAAATAGGGAAAATTCAAAGCCTTGGCAATGTTTTGTAATTTTCATTCTGTTAGCAAGTACTCCAAGAGCCATTCATGTGCTTTAGGTCTACAATTATCCGGGAGAGAATCGATCTTTCCCAGTACATCGCCCAACTCAACGTATTGGTAGGGCAAAAAATATACATACTAATAATATTTGCGGTCTCACACCACGGTGTTCACAAAATATAGCATAAAAACGGAAACGTGTATCCAAAGCAAATACTTGACTTGACTTGAAGGGATTTCATATGCCCAGTCCCGCCAAATCCCATTTAACCCATCTTCTTCAACCACATTGCCAAAGCGAAAAATAAAATAGAAGAATCTTCTGTGATACATTTGACTGGTCTCATAAAATTTTCATTAAAATTACGGAAAATCTGCGTAGTCTTTTCGGAATCCGGATCTGTGATCGATTATGCATGTTTCCATTTGTATGCCCACAACGAATGGATTGTGAACTATATGAATCGATCAGAAAGACGTCAAAGCACTGCATTTCTCCGATCAAGATGAAGATTCCCCGGTTCCAAATGGGTTCATGATTCAATTGAATATGCATAATTCCCGTTCGGTTGGCTTACATTTTCATTTAATGGGAACAATTCAGTTAGCTCTCTGGCAGCTAGCTATAGGTCACAGTCAGAAAAGGAATTCAAACACGGTAGTTCAATCGAAAAGATTGAGTTGGCACACCCCACACCATTAATTTCAGCGTATAACTCATAGTCTCTGCCGCTTACTCCATGCCGTATCAAGCCATGATATTAGGCATTTCACACAACATTCAAAGTGAACACTGGTTAACTTATTATGGTACGCGTGTATCAGTATCTGATAGGTACTCAAAGTTTTGGTCAGACGATAAATACGTCACCATGGTTGGTCAGTCACTTACCCAGGTGTCAGGTCCATCAGCTGATACAGATTGATAACAATGAGCTCCAATCATTGGACTTTCTACGGTGCACTCACACAGAAACACGTACATGGGCGAACGGACAGTTTACCACCTCGAATGCGATTAGTTTTGCATCAGATTGCTTTTTCAAAACACCTGGGAGCACTGGTACCGGACAGTAAAAAGACATCCCTAGTTCTTAGGTCCATGTTAAATAAAAACAAAAAAATGCGGAATTTATTTGCTGGCCCAATTTGGATGATATTTTTCCTTCTGCCCAGATATGTGGTACTGGTGAATTCATGCGTGTCATAATCCGTCGATACCCGATCTATTTTCTTTCACAATTGTACTCCACAGTGGGATCGAATGACATGACAAATCACTATCGCAACCAGCCATGTGCACGATTCAACCGGGTCAGACGCACTGTTGTACACCGTTTGGTCTACAGATGCGGTAAACATGTTCAACGCCAACGCATGCAGCAGCAGTAACACCGGTGGCGTGCAGGCACAACTGTCGTTGTGAACCAATGAGAAAACTACCGTTCCCCATATTTTCTAAAAACGATACCTATGTAGTCCAGGACTAATGCAAAATACTTTGGCTATTTTTCAGACAGTAAGAATGAAATTCACGGTGAAAATCCATAACTTTAAAACAAAACCTTGGCAGCGATCAGTGAAGCTCGCTCACTGTATCTCTCTGTACGATGATGATGATGATATGTTTATATATATATACATTTCACACTTCTGTGTGAAAAACAAATCGTGGTACAATAATCTTTATAAAAAGAAAAGCGCTCCACGATTTGCTAGTGGGCCGAATACTGACAGGTTGCCCAGACCAAGTGAGGTGAATCTTCTTGGGTAATCCACAATCGAAGCATTCGGCTAGCCAAAGCCTGACCCAAAAGGCAGCGGAGCGATGTGCGAAAACCGCAATCCATTAGGAGTCGGTGTCCAGTTCATCGGATCATACGCCTTTCGGACGGGGTCAAACGTCCAAGGTGCCCAATACACCTCGATGTCCAATCGAGCCGGTGACCACTACCACAACCGGAAAGGTGTGGGTGTGGTTCGTACACCTCCTCTTGGTTGATTTGGAATCAAGGTTTTCAGCCAATTCCCCTCAGTGAACTACCAGTGGTCCACCAACCCGGTTATAGCTCCGGATGTCGGCTTTTCGCCGTCTCACTTTGGTGGGAAACACCTCCGCCAAGGGAAGGCAGTGAGTAGGACGTCCTCAGCAGAGGCTATCTGAGACGCTTGGTCGTACGGGAGCATTTCACGAGGTGCAATGGAAGGGTGATCAGCCGCAACCCTAGACACCCACCCCGACCATACTGAGGATATGGAGCGTTGATGATGCAGCTGACAGTGAAATTTAGAAAAAAAATCCACGAGCAGCTTTTAACTCAGTCAGTAGGTTTGCTTACGAGATAATTCTTGAATGGATTAGGAAGACGATTTTCTGCCGGAAAACTCTTCTGATAAATTTATGCGCTCAAAAGTCAGAGCTGGCGAAATAAGATCATGGGTGCATTAGGTACAGGATCAAAGTAGGACGGAATTAAGTGGATACATGTAATGCGGTATTGTCTATCATGCAGAATTCGATCGATAACCCGTTCACACTTGAGGACTGCGCCCACTGACAGTTCACCTTCTATACAGCTCTTCGAAGTGAAGTTGACCTCATCATTTCATTCAATGGGGTGTGCAATAGTGGTGGTGGTGCAGTGGTTTAGTCGCTGTCACAGGCGTGCTATGGATCCGAGCCCCCCCACAGTGCTACCCAACTTTGTTGGTAGGCAGCTTTGCTGTCGTCCGGTCCAGTAGCACACTTAACCGATCGGAGCCTTATGTGGTTCACCACTCCAAGCCCCCGGGCTTAGGTTACCGTTTTCCATCACTGAACGGTAGGTCCTCTTGACAACGGGGTATACCCCGTCCGCTATTCATCACACAAAACAGTGTAATAAAAAAAATCGTAAACCCCGAAAAATGACTCGAAATATCCCGTATCCAAACTGCACGTGAACAAGAGAATAGTTCATCTTAGAACACATAGTTGTACCTGGGATTGCCAGTCAAGAATGGATAAATCAGAATGCTTTTTGAACGATTCGGTGAATTTGAATAAAGAAGCCGAAAACACAGATTTGCACAATGTATCCTGAATCATTTCGCTGCATCTGTACACGTGCATACCGCAGTCTATGTGATCATTAATATATGGTCAGTAAATAACCGAATCAAAGGCGGAGAAAGATTGCGGTCAAAATTACTCACCAAACACATTTGTTACCAAGGTAGCACCAGAGTAATAAGCCATTCATGCTGTTTACATAGCTTGGGATGGTAATTTTGAATGACTAGTGCCTCGGCGTATTTCAGAACCTTGGTGTTGTTTGTGTTGTAGAGGATTCTGAACGCATCGCGCAGCATGACACAGTGTTTCATTTCGACCAGGTGTTGTGTGATCGACGANCGATGTAGATGGCCGAGCATCCACACTTGAACTGATAGATACAATTAGATTTGGCGTGGGGAGACAGCGGTTCTTTCACCGATGGTATTGGCAACCGGGCGGTTGTAAAAACAACAATGGGGTCAGCTGCGTAGTAGGTCCGCTTAACAGCCAATTTTAGGCGCTTGGTAATCAGGCAGCTGACATCGTCACCTTTGAGGGGCAATTGCAGGACCACTCTCATCTTATCTGCACCTGGATGTCCTTTCCCGAGTATGGTTGGGTCGAGAGTGCTTTGAGATGAACCCTTTCGGATATCCGTTAGAGTGTATAACTTTTCTAATCTTTTCATATTCGGTAACCAATGTATCCGTTGTGCAAATCAGCCGCGGTCTGTAGAAGAGCGTTCGAACTAGACCAATCTTATATCCCATTGGAGCAAAGCTGGTAAAATGGAGATATTGTCCGGACCATGTATCCTTCCGGTACACAGATCTTCTGATTGACCCATCGGTTCGACGTGAAACTTCCACATCCAAAAGGCGATGCTGTCTTGCGTTTCACTGTGGCGTGTCAACGTTATGTTCGGGTGGAGATTATTCAAGTGTTCAAATAATCTATCCCCGTCTTCCTTTGCATCACAAATGATAAATATATCATCAACATACCGGCAGTATAGAGCCAGCTTTTTAATTTCGTCCCTCAACTGATGTTCTAGATGTCCGACGAAAATGTCCGCAAGAATGGGCCCCAGAGGACTGCCCATAGCGACTCCATCTATCTGTTGATAGCGTTCACCTAAGAAGGAGAACTTCACATTATGGGCACACAACAACAAAAGCCTTTCTAGTTCATCTGCTGGTAGTCCAACGTGAATGTTCTTATTTTCCATAGTTTGATGAATGATCGCGATGGTGTCCAGTAGGGGGACGTTGGTGAACAGTGCATTTACATCCATAGTTACCATATGCTGGTTCAAAGCAAAATTGGTGGATATAGAAGATCAATACCGAACAACATCAATGCAGCAACGTACAATACTGACTGAAGCCCACTTGATGGCTCTGAAGGAATTAAAATCGAATGAAAAGGTGGTTGTTCTACGTCCAGATAAAGGATTCGGTGTTGTTGTGATGGATAAGGTTTGTTACAAAGAAAAAATGGTTTCTATTTTGAATGATGAAAGAAAATTCAGAGTGGATAAGACAGAGGATGATCCGCAAGAACTGGAGAAGAAAATCACTATCGAGTAACCGAGCCCATCCCGGTCTGGCTTCAGAAAACAATGAGTGGAAACTTCGGAAGTATGAGGTCACCAATGACGCGCAGGAAACTCAGTTCGTCGATCACACAACACCTGGTCGAAATGAAACACTGTGTCATGCTGCGCGATGCGTTCAGAATCCTCTACAACACAAACAACACCAAGGTTCTGAAATACGCCGAGGCACTAGTCATTCAAAATTACCATCGCAAGCTATGTAAACAGCATGAATGGCTTATTACTCTGGTGTGTTTGGTGAGTAATTTTGACCGCAATCTTTCTCCGCCTTTGATTCGGTTATTTACTGACCATATATTAATGATCACATAGACTGCGGTATGCACGTGTACAGATGCAGCGAAATGATTCAGGATACATTGTGCAAACCTGTTTTTGTTTTATTTATTCAAATTTGTTACGGGGAAACTATGCTTCCGATTTGGTGAATCCTGCATTTTTTATGTCGGTGTCAGTGAACGAGACGAGAACTTAGATGATGAATCCTTGGATTAGCTCATTGGGTTTTTTACAGGCACCGGGCACTGCTGATGATGTTGATTGTGGGTTTCCTTCCTTGGGAGATCGTTAATTTTCCACTGTCTTTATGCTATAGAAATGTTTGTGATAACCAACAAAGAGCACTAGACAGCTGTTTCGTTCTGTTGCGGACTCGTCAGTAGTGCGTACTTTTTGTGTCCATGTCAGGACTCGAAACGCGACCAGTTGGTTAGGGACTTCAAACCTCTACCCCTGAGCTACACGACCGACGGTTATCACCTTGTGCGAATGTCTCAATACATTTAGATGATGAATGTTTGGATTAGCCCTTTTGGTTTTTCACAGGGACCAGGCACTGTTGAGACGAGAACTTGTTTCCAATTTGGCCAGTCAAGCGAGCCACCAATTAAATTATCCTACGCCTAGTGGCCAAATCGCGAAGCGCGGTAGTCCATGAAAATCAACGGTGATTTAACTGGTTTGTGGTAAAAAGGCTTTGCAAAACAATGAAATACATACTGTCTCTTTTTCAACCACAGTTGGGAGGGAGTGCATTAATTTCAGGAGAAATAGGAAACATTGAACCTAGCCACCACGTAACAAAACATCGATCGGGACTGTTCAGAAGTACAAGTCAGGTTCGTAATAAAGAAGAATGAGCACCTGGACACGGCGTTTTCTTCAAAGACGGGAAAGCTGACCAAAATCACGGCAGTATCCTCAAGAAATTCAAAAATGTATAATGACGACCAAATTACTTTAATCACAAAAGTTAAAGCACCGAAATTTTCAACTGGGAATCAGATGGCGGGTTCAAGACAGGTGTGTGAGCCATTGATTGATGTTCAATCAATAACTTTGAACAGAATGGTAGATTTACCAAAGGTGAAAAAAGGTATCAGCAGCGTTATCTATTTCTAGTTGGTCATAATTTAATCATTTATCGAGAAAGTCAACGCAACAAATGATAGTGCAATCGTGATAGAAATTGAGTTTAGAACATTAAAATTTAAGTCGGTAATTATATTGGCATGCAGATTGATGGAAAAACGGAGGCATCACGAATCCCTTTGTATTGCAGCTTAACTGGAATGCAAGACAGTTGGGTAACAGAAATTGCTCTACTCTCTGGCGCTGCCCTTCTGTGAAGAGTGTGCGCAAAAAGTTTATTTCAATAGCACGATCCTCTTATCCTAATAGTCAGAGTCGAGTTCAAGCTCACTGCATTTTTTCATCCTAGGGATACCACAGAAAGCGGTTTACTTGACGGTGGTCCTTTCTCTTTTTCTATGTAAATTTGTTACAGATTTGATTCTGGAATTAGCCCTGCCCTCATGCGGGAATACCGAGGCATTGATGTTTGCTCAGGTGGTAAATAGTCCGATCTGGAGCATGCAGACATTGTGTTGCTAAGTGAAGATTCACGTAAGTTGGAAGCCGTTTTGAATAGTTTGTGTTAGTGCACGCATTTACCAACTTAAAAGACTGGGTTGGTCCAGCTCCTAACATCACTCTAACTGGGGAACTAATAAAGCAAGTGGAAAACTGCTGTTGTTTTGGCAGCTGTATCTCTTTTTTATTACACNTATTACACACCAATGTGTGATGAACCTGCGGACGCATAACAGATTAAGTATCGGCATGCATACAGAAGGCTCGGTTGGCATTTGCTAACTTGAGACATCTGTGGCGCCGTAGCGACATCCGGTTATGTGAAGTACCGAGTGCTACTATACTACGCAGAGTTTACCGTTACGTAACAGGATAAGAAAGGATTGTCGGTGTTCCAACACCATTGTCTACGCCCTATTTCACAAGTCAAGTGGGAAAACCGGACAAGGGATGCTCCGGTTAGACACAGAGTTTTCGTAATCGCGGTCGCCCACTAGAGGAAGTGTTCAGTTCAGTTCAGTTTGCACAACCATTAACCATGCATTATCGTGCGCGGGTTTTGGTTGCTATCTTTCGGCTGCCCATTTGGATGAACACTGGGAGAAAGACAGGAAAGGTTGAAAGCAGGATCTAAGAGAAAGTTGACGAGTTCAGTAGACTAATGATACAGAGAAAATGAGAAAATGCACGAACGTAACTGTTTACGACACCCAGCCATATCACTCAGTGTCTCTAACTATCGGTTACACCAAGAAGCTTCTCTGATTCGTAAAGAGATCCCATTTGAGCATTGAAGTCTCCGGCGATTACCACGATGTCCGTTGACCGTACGCTCTGGAGTAATCGAGAAAGGTCCTTGTAGAGTTCATCCTTGATTTCAGGTGTACTGCAATCCATCGGTGAATACACCGACACGACGAATAGACATCGACAATTCGTTCTGTAGCTGTTGACCCACGCTGAACCGTTGAGAAGTACGGCGCACAGTCGGCTGCTGACTGGAATCCAGTCGAGAAGCAAGCGTTCAGCCTTAGCACTTAGCGCAATCCCGACACCAACAACACCGCGAGCTTCGGACGCCGAATCGTCTGATACAAGAAGGGTGAAGCGTGAGGTTGAGGTGGGATCAGGAGAACGCAGAGAGATCATGGAAGTAGGGTCTTGTATGCGTGTTTCGGAGACACAGCATA
The DNA here is from genome assembly GCA_900618425.1 of Echinostoma caproni. Classification (NCBI taxonomy): domain Eukaryota; kingdom Metazoa; phylum Platyhelminthes; class Trematoda; order Plagiorchiida; family Echinostomatidae; genus Echinostoma; species Echinostoma caproni. Next base: position 2,720 of record UZAN01052208.1, on the reverse strand, counting down.
CATCTAAATTGAAAGTTTCAAGGGTTCTAGCTAAGGTAACTTGTTGACCGATCTGATAGTTTGAGGATATTGAACGCGGCTAAGTGAAAATGAAATTTCGGCTTCAAAAACCCTGTAACTTCTGATTGTTTGGACTTGTTGGTAAACGCTGAGTGATTTCCGATGGGTCTTGTAAACAGCAGGCGTTTGGGATTATTCGGGATTGAGAGGAAGAACAGATGGGTGCATGAGACTTCAGGACACGACATACTTCGATAAACTGCCCCTCACCGTGTTTATTTTCTGGAGTGACTTCTCCAGGGGCGGGCGTGGATAGAAGGAAGCCAGGTGCCCAAGCAGCCGGTCTTGTGAGACTGATCTTCGTCTGGCCGTTGGCCTTTCAGGTATGATTAGGTCTGCGGCTGTGAGCAGCCATCCTGTATAGCTCTCAGGGTCATGGAAGCCCGCAAGCCATCACACCACGTCAAGGTGCAGTCTTGTCGTGATGGGGAGAAAGCGACCGACCTCCATAGACTGCTTTGGTTGGGGCGTGCGTGACCCATATACTCAAATAGATTGTCAAAGCCAGCAATGTTTGTTGGAGCAGGTCTAGAGTGTAAAAAACCAATGGTGGTTAAACTAATACCAGCCATAAGGGTACGGAAACCATAACCAGGAAACTCGATCACAGATCATGCTAAGTTCTCGAGATCATGTTAACCGGTGGTTAGAGATACTGAATGATAAGGCTGATTGTGGCAAACAGTGGTGCTCGTGCATTTACTCATTACTCTCGAAACCTCAGTCTTTATTAGTTCGCTACTTTCTCTTTGACTCTGCTTCCAACATTCCACTACTCTTCGGCTGTTTTATCCAAATGGGCAATCAAAACCAATGCAAGAAAGTGCATGGTTAATGATTGTACAAACTGAACTGAACTAAACTAGGAATTGAGACTTTAGAGCAACTTCACGATTCGGGTGTTGGTAGACCCCGAGCTGTAGAATAAAATCATACGAAAGAATTATTCTTGCGTACGCCGCAGGAGTGAGTTTTGAATCCAATAAGCCGCCTACCTTTATCAAGTCGATGTGCTCGCATATGTATGGGATGTAGACAATTTACAAGCAAACAGACACAACACACAGAGATCTAGATTACATGACAACATTTATGGTTAATCCCTCATTTTCGCTTACTCTCGTGTGAAACAGCATGTAGAGCACGTATGAAAACAGACAGAAAACAAGACGTATCCGGTACAGAACTATGATCAGATAGGAATCGGGTGCACGATGCGCGAAAATAATAATCCATGAATTCAATGTTCCGGTTGGTCACGCATATATCTCCGTATAGAAATGTAAGACAATCAAGACAAAAACAATTCACATAATTGTTTCAAATAAAATAGGCGGTAAATGTGAGAAAATTAGACACAAAAATACCCATTTCGGTGGACAGACATGAATTAGTCCAAGTTCTTTTGAAGGACAAATAGTGAAAAATGGTGAACAGAAGCACCATGATAGAGGGAGATCGAAGAAGAAAGATCACGTGAGTCTCATTATAATATTTTTAAGCTTTCACGTCACTTTGGCACAAATCGAGCCGTACATTGTTGGTAGTGGTGAGTGATCGAAAAAATGAATAGCTGATATTCCACAAAGGTAATTGAATATCTAGGCGGGAGTAGATGTATCCTTCATCTTGGACGAAAGTGAACTATGATAGACCTGAATTTCTTCCGTATCGCCTGTTTCAACAAAGCGGTCAAGTACTTGGTCGCTTTTATCCGTCGATGCGTTTTNCGATTGCCCATCACCCGTAGCACAAAAATCAATGCGGTCGCGGTGAGTAGAACAACACACGCACTAGCACAGACCAGATAGGGGAATACAAACTGACCGTATCGTTGAATTAGAGCTCCGGCGGTGTATTGGAGCAGACTGGCTCCACCGGCACTGCCCAAATTGACCACCAGAACCAACAAGCCAGTGACCTCGTGAGACAGATTGATCGCAGCCAGAGTGGCCGGGAACAGGGGACTTTTGCACAGGCTGAATAGACAGGTGAACGCGAAAAACCAAGCGGCCGTCGGCGGAATGAGGATCAGGCTGGCCGAAGCAATCAGAGTGCCCACAGCCAACAGACCAAGCATCAATCGTGCGGGGATCACTAGAGCCAGCATGCACGATAACACGCGAGCCAGGCCGAAAAAGATCCAATAGATTAAATGAAGCAGATAACCCTGTCCGGTACTCATCCCAATTGGGCCGTACAACGCGTAGGTGAACATGAATTTACCAAATACACGCTCATTCCCAACCACGGCGAAATAGATGATAAATGTTCCGACTACGAGAAGCACCTCGTAACGGTTGATTCGCAAACAGGTGGCACGTAAGCGACCCAGGAGATGTCCGCTTTGAGAACCATTGGTATGTACTGAATTCGCTGAGTTCGATCGCTGCAAAGAAGAACAAGAATGAAAAATGATTAAATACACAATATCGAATTATTATTCATAAAAGAGCCAGAAAAAGGGAACACCTCAAGGAAACGAATAAGATTTTGAAACAATTGTATTCAAAACCAACAAAAATGCATACGGTAGATTCAAACATTCGTGTTTTTTTATTCTCACTATAAATTACCCAATCATTTCAGGTAAGATTACAGAATCCGATTTCAATCTATGCCTGGGAACAACCATGCACAAGCGGATAAACATATTGATA
>UZAN01052205.1:7777-17897 GCA_900618425.1 Echinostoma caproni | reverse complement strand
CAGGTGTGTGTGTGTGGGGGGGGGGCGGAGTTTTTTGGTAAAGTTACCATCGGGTAATCACCACCTATTTAGTTATCTATCGCAGAAAAGTGCGTGAACATTGTACTAAATTGTATTTCTCTCATAATAGTTACACTTCTCGGAGCAAGGAAATAACAGTCACCTAATCTGCTCAGCGTTTTGCTCAGTTTCCCCTATCACACATGTTCCTCATACTCACATAAGTTATAACTATATATAACTAATAACTACAGAACTAACCGCCGTTTAGTTTCTTTTGAACAAACATCTATGGTACACTGTACACCACCATCATTAGCGTGTATTTTGGTGAACAAAGAGCAAAGTTTCACAGACTTTGTTACCAGTTTGGGGATTAGAATTTTTAAAAAAAGCTTAATTGTCACCAAATTGTATATTTTTAACTGAAATGTATGCTTCATGCCTACCAAAAGTCATTACAATAACAATAACCGGCGAGGTGCTCTAGTTGTATACACCAGATGGATCGAAAGTTAGGTTTATACAAAATGCGAACAGAGTGGAGGTAATCATTGATTGTGTTTTTTATGAAGTGTTTATATGAATTTTGGACCCAAATAAAAATACTTCGCTACGTAAAATCATATCCAAATTAATGTAATTGGGAGTGAACTGCATTCTAATACGCTGCAATCATTGCTTACCTTTTACTCTTTTATCATTACTTTACACTCGCTCGATTATTGCATAACAGTTCTTTATTTTAGTCCGCTTAATGGCATGGGTTCAATACTAAAATCAAAGCAATCTTCTGTTCCTCATGGATGTTAGAGACACACGCCCTGAGGACTGGAGTAGGATGCTGACAAAAACCTTCAAAAGTGCAGGCGATAGTGTGGCTGTCACACACCAAAATACGTTCGCCAGTGCAAAGCTGAAACTTCTTATTTTAGGGCTTAGATGATACCAGCCGCAGTAATCTGAGAAGCGTGTAATCGTGCCGTGTGTAGGGCGAAAACATTTGGACGTAGCATCATGTTAGGCAGATATGAAAACACGAGATATTCACAAAGTTCTCGGGTGGATTTCCGTAAGCCACACGTTGAGGATACCTTAGTTTGGCTTACCGCAACTGTACTGCGCAGCTACCGTACGAAATCAAGTGTGTTTAACCGGTCCGAATGCACGATACAATACAGCATGCAATGTGAGCATAAACTGGAGTTTCCTGAGCGTTGATTTTTATTTGTAAATTTTGCCTAGACTAAAGCTAAACCTCTTCTTGGAATAGTACCTCATCAGACATAATCGACTGGTTTTGAGATTCTGGTTTGGTCACGTGAACAAATAATCAATGATTAGGGAATGTAAGCATGAATTGCACGAATAACTAGCTTCCACACAAACCCAACAATACGAATGCAAGCTTAAATACGATACATGTAGGCAATGTTTCGACACACAGTATGCTTTAAGCAAGGTTGAAGGCCACGGGAATTGGCAGTGCAATATTTTAGCAAATGTTAAATATATTGTTTCAGAGCAAAACAATCAGGTGATTGCACTCAACAGTGGTTCAGTTGCCCGGTTCATCAGTCTCTTATTTATTTCCCATTTATCAAACCAAAAGAAAAATAGATCAGTTTGAAACAATAATGTGCAACATCACCCTGACAGATACGACCATCGTTCTGTCCCATCGCTAACACGTGTTGGGATGTGCAGTTTAATTTTTTGTAACGTTTTTCGGAGTTGACCGATTAATGTATGATGAACCACGGCACTGAACAGTGCGATTTTTCTTAAGTTGCTTCGCAGAAGTTGAAGCCAATTTGGCAGTTTGACTCATCACGCGATTCCCTTATTTTTTGTTTGGTTGTTCCCTAACGAACACAACTTATGTCAAACTAATTAGATATAGCAGTCTTCGTGGGGAAGACAGGTGAACCCAGATACGTGGAACTTGCGAGTAGCTGAGATAGCAATCGTATTCCGTCAATGCCATTATCAAGGGGAACATGTTGTCTTCCGCAAACTGGTTTATATATCAATGGTGGTTGGTCACCTATGTATGAAGATGATCACACTTGGATTACCTCCCAGATGTGTAATTGGTATTAGAAGTCTACGTGTATAGTGTGCTTCAATTCGAAAAAGTGATGATATCATACACTACAGTAATAAAGATCATGCACTGTGCTATTATACGGTTGTCCTGAGCAACAGAAAACATTTTATCCTATCGGATCAAGGTTGGAATAAAACCCACACAACCACAGTTAGCAAATCAATAACTGCATCTCGGGGTTAGTCAAATGAAAACTGATCACTGTTAAACGAAATCAATAGTAAATGAGAAAATCTTTTGCAATTCTGGCAGATATAGATAGTGGGGAAGATCTTATGCTGTACAGGTTGAGCACACGTTTCTATTCTTCGTGGATGTGAATGACTAGAGACGTTACAACTAGAGTCATTGTGTGACCTCGTTTAGGTAGGCATTGCGATGTAGATAACAGTTCTATCTTATATAAAGTTCTTTATCGTAAATTTAGGATTACTAAGTTCAGTATTTGAATCTTACTAGAGCCTTCGAGACTGTAATTGTCGGTGTTCAAGAGGGAATCAATTTCGGATACAGTCAGAATAACGTTGCTCGTGAGACTAATTCGGATCGGTATAAAATGTGGCTAGTTTGGGAAATATTCTAAGAACAAGATAATTTATGAAATTAACATATCAATTTAGCAAGTCCCGCAGATAGCTCATCCAATTCAACTAATTTCGACTGGGTAAGTTCGTATGTGTTTGAATATCATGGTTTTTATTCAATGAACATTTTGTTTTGCGTCAAACAAGCTTCTAGTAGGAAGTTTCTATTCGCTTTTAGTTGCATCCAGTAACACCCTGTTAATGTTTTTTTCGTTTTATTATACCCGCGAACTTTATTTGCTTCACCTCACATAGTAGCTGTCTACGATAATACAAATAACTGTGTTTTTCAGGAACCGCTATGGGTATTGTACAGGTGTTTTGTTGGTGTTAAACACTTTCTGATGCTAGCGCACCTGTTGAATAGCCGAGTTTTCCGCGCTCTCATGCTAACCTGTTCATCACAGTTTCACCCTTGAATTAAAGTCACTTTACACATCCAGCTGCAAAATATTCTCAAAGCTTTCATCCTTTCATGGACAACTTAAATTGTTGAGTAGACAGAGTAGGAGCACTGGATATTTGCTCCCCAACTATCGGTACACTTTGACTATGCTCACTTTTGTGTTCCTGTTGATACTCAAACAATGAATCCACAGGGTGCGAGTAGAAACCCTTCTCTGTGAGCTTCAATTGTACACGATAAACACATTGAGCACACAGCTTTTGATAATTTAGAATGTTCACTTTGAGTTAGCTTATGCGGACTGTACAGGCACCAGGCACTGTTATCTGCTCTCCAGTATGTATTCTAATCCTCAGGGAGGTCGTTGGTTCACAACATGTTAAGTGCAATTTGTTGGCGATTGAAGGTTTTGTGATTCCCATGATCAGACATTTCGCAATTTATGCGTTTAAAGAGTAATGATGGGGAACGGTGATGAATCATATATCAAACGAGGAGTTACGTTCTCACCAGGGACAACATCAGACAGTCACCAAACTTCGTAAGATGCCACCTTCCGCTACAATTTATGTCAACCAACTCCTTTTATCTCTGCTCAGAGCAGCATTGCGAGATGAAGGCACAATCCTCCACAAAGTCAACACCCATACCATGGAGCTCAAGCTGGAAAAGCATTTCCTTTCACGAGGTCTCCAATCGTCAGCGTCGCTGGACAACTACAATCTGTACGATTCACGATGATGTACCTCCAGCAGGGGAAACATCCTGAAAACAGTAAACGTAACCGTTCATCGGAGCTTAAATGTCAACCTGTGAGCGTTGTCCACTTTTGTCTGTTTTGTCTGTGCACTACAACCTACATTTGTATCAAATCAATGAAATAATTCCGTTGTTGTTTTTATTCAACCGCATATCGCGCGTCAGTAATCTGTGACAGTTTCCCCACTGTCTTAGTTTTAGGCTGCTTGTTTTTTTGTTTGATGTCGCCGGAATAGATTGTTACATCTGAACTCAGCTGAACAAATTTCTTGTTTGCATGATCTGATCGAATTAGCTTGTGAAAGGAATTCAGCATTTAATCACAATGGCCGTAAGCAATATTATTGTTGTGAAGTGGTACTAATATTTGTTAGTATTGTGGTTGGAGCTCATCAAAGGATGCGAATAGTGGTTTCTCACTACGATCAACAGTGAATAATCCCTACTGGAGTGAATTACTGTTTTTAAATTTGTAACTATTCAAAATGCCCATCTAGCGTCGGATTGTTCCAGTAATTATCTTGTGCGCTTATGGAAATTATGCTAACCTGTTCGAATTGCGATGTTCGGAGACTGGTTTACGTTCACTTCGGGATTTAGTGAGTTTTGATGAAATTTGTCCAGTTCAACCACAACGAAGAAAGATAATCACGAGGTGTTGGTAAACCCGTTTTTACTTTTATGAAGAAAACTTTCAAAGGGATATCTGCTACTTTGGTTCACGTTCAAGCTAGTTCCGGTTAGACTGGGTTGATCTTATCACGTTTTCGATCGATACTTCTTCTGAGTCCCAGTCTCTCAAAGCTTGAAATCGCAATGTAAATTGCTGAAATTCAATAGTGATTCTCCCTCATGCTAGCTGGTGATTGCCACACGTTTTAATGACCGTCTGTTACAGGTTTTTGTGCTGTAATTTTATAATTGTATTTGTATAACTTGTGTAAGCTTGTTTATTACTTTGTAGGATTGAATACCATATCTGTCTGACAAAGAGCGAAACCAACCTTCGGAAGCCTTGAAGTCACGACGATTCTTTATTTGTGTTAGCTGGATTGCTCTCTTACAAACGCTACTCTCCGCGTTGGACAATTCCTTCCTGGGGTGCCCAAGCGTTCAAAAAATCTCTGATAGTCATTCCAACGGATGTAACATTGTAAACGGTGAGGCAATAGAGCTCTAAGTTGCACCTGACTGTACAAGTGATACTGTCTTCGATTGTAGGGTATCGTGTGTGTCCCCCTCGCACGGGATTATCCAATCAGTGAACTGTCTCATGTTCACGTCACACTAGATGAAACGCCAGAAGCTGAGCGCGACATTGCAAGCTGCCTGGACAATGGTCGAATCAAAAACACCGGTCATCGACCAAGTAAGTATTGAGGGGGGAGGTGACATTGAAAAATCATAAACTTCGTTAGTACACATACGGTTTGTTTGGGTTTTCTAAAAGTGGGAAGATATAGGAAAATGCGACTGCTCAGGGGTGCGACCTAGCAGGATATTGGTTGTACGCTTCCAGCTCAGTCGGGGAACAATTGAATTAAGGAGTAGCATCCTTTATTCTGTCAGTCGTTTTCCGTTTTCTTCTGGCCTCTAATCCAGCTGATAATCGCATATGATGTTTGATTNCATATGATGTTTGATTTAGCAAGCCGTATCCGTTCAGAATATGAATGGTCATACAGCTTGCAAAGTTGTCAAGGGATCACAAGTTGGTTCCGTGCGCCACCGCTTTGGTGAAGCTAACTGACGTTATGGGATGTGAAAGAAGTCCGTAGATTATTGTCAAGGTACTGTATCCATTGAATTCTTCTACAATGATTCACAGACAATCAGGATGGAATTGAAATTCTCTACAGGCTTATTCCGAACAATTGGAAACTTGACGGGAGACAAACATCCCATCGTATGATCAAATTACGGTGTTAATATAAAAAAACCAGTTTGGTGAGGGCAATTTTATCAAACTGGAAATAAAGATATGTAGATTAATTTGATTAAAAATGTCGTTCACACGGGCAAGAACAAAACACACAAATTCAATAGCGATTTCAGAGCACCAGTTCTATTCAAGTGTGCAAATATTCCAGTGGAAATCTAATTTGCACGAATCAATGAGTCAGCCCTATTCGATCGATTAGTTAGCCAGCCGCCAAAACAATGAGTGTCAGTAATGGCTAGTTGTCGGAAAAAGAGGCAATAAAAAATATGCCACTCACTTTGTTTGAATCCGTTCATTGATTATCGGTAACTCACAACTTGCGATAACATTTTTACGCTGTGAATGAATCTCACTTTTTTCTCCTCGATAACCGATTATAAACGAAGTCGCTTATTTGGAAAGAAAGAGCGGTTGGCATGGAAGCTTGGTCTGCATTGTTGGATACGGATTTGAAAATTTCTGCATATGATTGTATGAAAGTTATCGAGTCGGTAATAATAGACTCACGCCTAGTGCTGGTTCTGAAGCGAAATCTTTTATTGTTTGAAACCTTTTTACTGTCCTGATTACAGTTACTTATGTGTCTTATGTGTGCCTGAGAACAAGAGTGGAAGAGCTCAGTGATTTTCTGTTGGAGGAAACAGAAATCACTTCCGAATGCCACTAGATTTCTGTCTGTATTTCTGTTGTTTTTGATGTTATTCGTCTGCATCAATTTCTCATTTCCTTCTTAGTTTTATTGAACTTGACTGATAAAGAGTAAAAACAAGTGACCTTCAACCCACCCACCTCCAGACCATTCACCAAATATCCCGGTTTTATAATTTCGTCTAACCTGAACAAAAAAGCGCTTTAGCGATTCCTCAATACACCAAGTGGATAAAGCCACAATTCAATTAAAATATCAATTGTCGTTTAAAACAATTTGTTTTGACCTTGAAGTGGATTTGGATTGGGAGAGACAAGCGATTTGTGCAACAGGTCGAAAACGTTCCATCCTTGTACTTTTCTAATTTATTTTATTGCACACATTTGTCTGATGAATACCGGATGGAGTGGCTCGCATAGTCACGAAGACCTGATGTGCAGTGATGAAAACCGGCAAACTTGGAACCGGGAGCTTGGGCTGAAGAACCGCATTGGGCCTATTCTCAAATCCGTCAGCTTTAATTGTTCCCAGTAATTTCATTGCTTCTTCTCAAAATTTGCTTATCGCTTTAACTCCGAAATTGAAGATGTGTAACAGAAATCGTTTGATGCGTAGTACACTCATAGTGACCCGTGACGTGAATATTCACCCTCCTATACGAACACACCCATGATCTTCAAGTTTCGGCACGCGACTATGTGTATCAGGTATTCCGGTTGTGAACGTTTCCAACCGAGTAAAACTCCGGAGGCGCAAAGTCGTACAAATGGGTTTTGCTGTATCGTGTAAATAGAACGTGGCCGAGTTGGTAGCATGCTTGCGTTCTGCCTCTGAGGTCCCGTTTTTCATTCCCAGCGGGGTTGATGGTGCTGATGAGACCCAACCGGGTGGAAAAAGCTGTCTAGCAGTGCTTCCTAGCTTTTCAGTTCACGCCTCATTTGCTCCACACAGGACGAATTCCCTCTATGAAATGAAATCAAATTTTTCAATAATCTCATGTAGAAATGAAATGATGAATGTGATGAGAGAAGTTGCAGTAACAAAAAAAGTGTAATGATAGCTCTCCACCATACCTTCCAGATTACATCACAATCTATTTTGTGACTTATGGTTTCTAGTGTATCTCACGTAATTTCATCCCTTGCTCTCCCCTCATCAAAATTTCAATCAGTCCATCATCATTCGACCGTTTTATTTTTCATTTGACCTTTGTTCTCTCTCCATGACTCTCAAGCTGCATTATCGCATTCGCTTTCCTCGTTTGTTCTCCCCTGTCATCATTATAAACTAAGTTGTAATCAGCCAATCAGAAATCAGTACTATGGGGGCTCTTTATGGAAAGCAAATTTCTTCACCATCATCATTTTCTCATAGTAAAAGTGTGGCGGGTTTAATCAACATCCGATTCTATATGCGATACGATGCAAGAAGTTTGTTGGTTCCGGTAGAGTCAATCATTGTCTTACCTAACAAGGAAAATCCTAGAAGGCACGAATGTTTCGTTTTTATTATAATCCGAGCCTGCGGGGATTCATCGACCCGACAAGATAATGATGTCACATAGCTTGAGTCAGTCTGGATCATCAAACGGATTGGCACTGTTTTTGGACAGTGCTAAACTTCCTGATCCCCTGGCTTCGTAGCCGATGATGAGCCATGACATGATTGGAAAACAGATGTGTGGTTTGTCCAACCGTTTCTTCGTCGGTGATTTGGTCTTACATAGGAAAAACTGAATTTTAGTTAAACATTTGAGTGATTCGTAGTTATTTGATCAAGCTAAGCCTAATCACAAAGAACATAGTTCTAATCGCAATAACTGAGGAAGTGGCGAAATACGTAAATACGGTATAAAAGTTATTTGCTTTCCGACAAAGCCAAATGGTTTGAAGAAGGTTGGTTTGGGAATAGGCCTTTAGAACAGAAGTAAAAAACGGTCAAAATGAACATGATCCGGATACATTGTAACAAATAACTTTTGGATGTTATTTTGTGTGTGGGTTCTAGTGTACACTTATCCAATATCCGCTACAGCTTTCAAATCACACATTGAGGGGGGGGGGGGAGATCCCGTGTAGTGTGCTCCCCGAATGGGGATTCGTACTTCCGTCACAACTGTAAACCATATATTTGAAATGTTTGACCAATATCTGTGACCTTGAAATACATCTTGTAATCAATTGGGTGACGAGTATGTTGGAAATTGGGAAACTGACGCTAAAGAATAATGAATGATATTCAGGGAATGCAAAGTGTGAGAGGGAGAAAGAACATAAACAGAAAGAGTTTAGATTAAATCGAGCAGTTTCGAAAAGCTTTTAAATGGAATCGCGTTTCAGTATGAGTGACTTGTTCATCAGTTTCAAGATCACACGCACCTACACTGCTGTCAGTTTTCGACGCAGCACATGTGTGATGCACCTGTGAGAGGAATTTTAATGACTGGCAGATGAAACAACAGGGCTGGTCTGAAGGTGATGAAAAAAGTACGTTCAGTTTTCTGTTTATTCTCTAAGAAATTATGTGTTATAGGTTAAGAGGGACAAAATATTGGATAGACCAATTGAAAATGATTAATGTGAGCGTTCTGTGATTGAGAATTACTGCAAATAAATTCCGATTGTGCTTAAACCGAGAGAACTGAAGAGGAAATAAACCTACTACAGAGGGAGCGAATTCCACGGAAAGAGCTTCTACAGTTAAATATATATCAAGTATGGGCTTTAATCCATGAGACGTTCAATGTGGTTCAGGATATCCGAATTGACTCAGTTGTATAGAAACCAGTAACGGTTTAACTTTGCCGAATATTCTATGAACTAATGTTTTTCAGTGGTAACATAGATTCAGCCTACAGATAAAGGTAATCTGCCTGACACAGGATACTGTTCTGCGCATTTTCCCTATATATATATATATATTTCAGAAAGTGAGCAATATCTGATCTAATTGCTGCTAAATACTTAAAATGAAGACCTTGAGACTGCGGTGGTGAAACAAACAGCCTCAAGGTGTTAATTTGTTAATCTCAACCGCTTTGTCATACATGAAGAGAAGAGGTTCTTGAAAATCTGGCACTTAGGTTTATGATAAAAACATGTGCTGATGAATCATGTAAAGGAAAGAACAAATACGGCTTCATCATAGGGAAAACGGAACATCCCGTCTATTGCTTACAGCAATCTTTCTTGTCGCTCTGTTTGTGATTATACCGGCACATAGGGAAACCGGGAGAATTTCTACATTTGTTTGTAACGACACCAGAATGCCCAGTAATTCGTAACCCGTTGAAGTGTGGACGCAACAACATGCTGTTTCATTGCCCTATGAATGGACACAGTTCAAAATATTCGCATGCGAAAAAGATAACAAAAGAAGTTTGGCAAATCTGAAAACAAACTCTAACCCAAAGAAAGAAAGAAACAACATACGGAGAATCGGGAACAAGAACTACCCTGCCGCACATCAAGGACGTTTCGGAAATGACGGCAAGACTGCTCAGATCATATGGACTCCAAGTCGCCCACAGACCTACCGCGTGTCTAAGGAGATTTCTGTCAAAACCAAAGGATAAAACAATGGAGAAGGACAAGAGCAGAGTCATCGACAAAATAAACTGCAAGAACTGCTCAAAACACTATCGGACGAACTGGGAGAAAACTGTCCACAA
>UZAN01052203.1:2085-17900 GCA_900618425.1 Echinostoma caproni | reverse complement strand
TAAAAAATTCAAACAAGCGTCCTTTTCCTTCAGCGAAATAACAACAATCTCAATCTGATAACAATCTCAGTTTGTCACTGTACAAGATCCTTTACCGTTCATGTTTGTTTACTCCAGTTGGTATGTTCCTCAAGTTTCGTCAAAAACACAAATGGTGTTGCAAACAAGCTTTCTGCGAATTATTCAAAGAATGCAAACTTATAGGTTTGTTTCAATAGGTAGTACACAGGAGTATTTGTTGCCAGATAAGGAGAAATAACACCAGCAGTTCCATGCTCCTGAAACGCTTATCGATAAGAATGCACCTCTTACACTACAAAAATCAATGCGAAGAGCAAGTCAGATCCAAGAAGCTCTTTTGAGGGGGGGGGGTGAGTTTTGTTGAGTCANGCCATTGACACAACGTTTGTAAAAGCAATCTCTGGGATAGTTTCTTGCAATCGTCCTTCAACCAGTCCTATAAACAAGTCAGCCAACATTGGGCTCTGAGGACTGCCCATTGTTACACCATCAATTTGTTTGTGCGCTGTTCCTTCAAATTCAAAGCGCACGTTTTAAGTGAAAAAATAATAAATTGCTATCAGGCTCAAATTAATGATTATCTGTGAAGACGATACCTAAGCCGATTGGTACAGTGGCAACACGCGCACCTTTCATGCGATGAGTTTGGAGTTCTAAGCCCGGACAGGACGGTGGATATGCACTGCTGATGAGCTCTAATTAGAGAGCGAAACTCGTGTCTAGTGCTTTCGAGTGAATAGCTGACTGGATGAACTGAGGACTGTGCATGAAGGTGAAGTTCGGGGGATGGTCAGTTGAAATCAATGTCAATTATCCCACACCATCATTCACAATAAAATGTGAGTTAGTTGCGAATTATAATGGTCTCCCTAGAAGTGAAACACACATCCAAGACCATCAAGAGTGCCTGGTGTCTCTGAACAATCGAATGAGCTAATCCAAGCTTGATACTCTGAATTATATTATCTAAATAATCAAAGAGAACAGGAAGGTGAATATTTATTGAAGACATATAATCACATAAAAACTCTAGTGGTTCATGAATGGGGACGTTTTTAAAAGGAGAATGTACATCAGTAGAAAATATTTTGATAGAGGATAAATCAAAATTATCTAACAAATTGGCAAGCCATAATGACCAACCCAGAACCCTTGTCAGGTTTGAGTAATTTTAATTCAAATATCCTCCTCACTTCTTTGGCGGCTTGATAGTGTTCTGCTTTGGGACAAGTTTGTTTTCTAATGGGGACGGAAATGGAGCGAAAATTCCCCAATTTTTGCTTCAAATCAACCGGAATTTTCTGCTGAGGTGCTTGAAATATGTTTTAATTGGTCGTACAGTTTTGCGAACTCAAATCCTTGTTTGAACAACCAAGCATCGAAAACAAGTTTCATTGCCTATTCGAATCGTTCATATTGGCCTGAATTTGAGATGATTCCTTTTACTAACTACTTATGCAAACTTCCACTGGTTTAGAGCTATTAATGAATGACCTGGACCACCGTAACTACAGTTATGATATACTGTTGTCCGTTAGTGAGTCGATCCCGGTGGCCATGATCCACGGACTTTCACGAAATAATTGACGACTTAATCAACTTCGGCATTTTTAATACGCGGATAATAGTCTAATTCTAGCTTTCTTCATGATAATTACTCCCTTAGGGATGATCGCAAGTTACACTATCTGAGGCCTATTTGATTCCACGGAGCTCAGGTAGTGAAAATCGAAATCCATCCCGTTAATGTTATTACTACTAACTTAATCCATAGTAGTTTAAATATAAATGCAACAATCAAAAGAGAGGAAAGTTGAGCTATTTCACCAAACAGCACTGTACCTTGTAAGTAAAGCAGTTGAAACGGTGTGCATTGCATAGTTTAGATGTATCTTTTAAATGTGTCCAAAGCTCACTTGCAAATTGCTTGTGAATTTGTGTCGTGTGATAAACGAGATTCTGCTCACAACATGGACTGACATTTTTACAGTTAGATTATAGCAAAATCACCGGAAGTAGTATATTCTTGTCATAAACCGATGTGCGATTAACAGTAGAATGGAGAAATCCGTTCCGCTTAAAGACTTGCTGCTCATTTATGAAAGAATAAACACTGTAGTTTGCAGTGGCAAACTACATGGGAATCCCAGAGGATAGATACGCGATTTCAGTGAATGATGACGCAAATATCTACCACCAATTTGGGGTGACCGTAGAAATGTAGGAATTTCGAACTTTAACACGGAGCGCGCTGACAACAGGAACCATTTACGCGCATGCACCGGTTAGAACAACTTTCTAATAGATTAAAGCAACCATTATACCCTGATGGAAAAAAATGTTGATCAATGATATGGGCTATTTGATCCTCAAGAGCACATCCCTGTTTTTTCGCTCGATATTGAGGGTAAATCTTGGTCCGCGATCAGTGCTGTCTGGAAACCTAAATAGTACTCTGTTCAAAGCAGGTTGACGTAGAATATTTTTCGATAGCTAGATTACCCGATCAGGATTAATTCATAAACTACCGAACGGGTTTAAAAAGCAGAGCTATTTGCGATAACCGAACGTGGATAGCCACTAACGATTACAGACACCAATTTGGTTCTCGCTCTGGCCGATCGATAAAGCCAACGCACGAGAACGAGATATGAATGTCAAGAGCTGAAGTAAAAACAACTTTACACGGGTAGCGAATGCTACCGGGCGAACTCACAGGAACACGTAACAATTCGGCGTTTGAGTGTAAATAGATGGTAAGCATTTAGTAAAACGACACCATGTCTGACGATTGGTAGAGCACCATCAGGACAGCAATTGTTTACCTCATATCACACTACCCACCCACACAAAACGAATCTTCCCAAGAACGAAATACCTAATCATAGCGAAGTGGTACAAACTCAAGGTTGTTTGATTACCAAAAATACGATGGAAATACTCATCGTTAAAGAACGAAAGTTAGCTGCAGAGAGAGATTTCAACACAGTAAGGTTTTAAGCATTTAAATCCCCGTAAATAATTTGAAAAGGAAAGTAGCAAGATAAACACGACGAGAGGAATTCCTTTCGTATACCATCACCAGTCACGTACGCATAACATAAAACAAGATAGACAAATGAAGTGAGTTGAGAAATCCAGTTGGGTTTTATGGTGTTTGTGCGTGAATCAAAGACAGACTACACAACATATTCTGACTGTATCATATAGATCAAGCTCGGCAATCGCACTCCACTTGGTTGAAAGCGGTCAAAAAGTAGACCATGCGAACGAGTTCTCGGTTTTATTATGTCATCGAGACAAACACTGACTGAGGATACTCAAGGTAAAATTGTGAGTTATCGTGGACTTTTATTGACTTAATTGATTGTTTGCTGCACGTCAAGGTATAAATTGTCCACCAATTAAAGGTATTTTAATCTAAGTGATAAAAGCCCTCTTTCAATGAAAAATAACCTCGACTCGTATAAACTACAAAACAGCTCAGGGTAAGCGGAGTATTCTGGCAGTCTTAAACTGCCTGTCGGTTCATTAGTCCATCCAATTAACCAGTATCAAAGTGAACGCTTTCTGTTTTAAAACATGTTCCTACCGTGCAACTTGTCATCATATTAGAGACAGACCATACAAACAAAGAAAACGTGGTACCGAACAAAAAATGGATGAGCATATACTTCGTACAGTGAATATCTCATCAAGTATCCAACTGGCAATTTGAAAACTCCGTGCCACACGACCTTTTTATCCCAGAGTGCTCATTCGGCACTTGTAGAATCTGACATTTGCTTGTGGTGCAACGGGGTGATGGCTTTATTTGGCGATGGGCCAGAGTAGCACACAAACACATTGCGATGCTGTCCACAAGCAAGTATATTGCTCACTAGTTCCACTGCTCGTTCACAACTAGTGATGCAGTGAAGTTATGTCCATCTATGCACAGTTCACCACCTGGGTGACTTTTCTTTCGTCATGACCGATTGGTTGACCGTAGACTTTGAGTAGCCCACCTCAAGCGGGAGTATTATCTCACATAGGCAACTACATCAACACCGCCTTCCAATTCCACATTCTTGCGAACCACCATCAGCATCTTCGGAAGGTATCACTTTACAATTTGTGGATTTGTTATATGAGAGGAATGGAGAATTTTTCCGATTATAGGATGAGTTCGGTGTGAAAAGCTAGGAAGCTTTGAATTACTGTTTAGGTCTTATGAGCAGTGCGAATCCATCGACCGAAATGGAGGTCGAACACTGAACACCATGAGTAGAACGCAAGCATAATACCTACTCGGCCACCGGGCAGCTAAACATACCGTTTCTCATTTTGAATATACACGATACGGTACAACTCATCTATTGATGAGGACATCGCGTCTCGCTTATCTCAGCACTAGCCCAATCAGGTAGAAACAACTGTCCAGTATTTCCTAGCTTTTCACCTCACGTCTCATTTACATGACGAATTCATCCTATAATTTGTGGATTTGTCAACACAGAAATTGCCGGTTTCGCTTTTTAGGTGATTAACAACAAAAGGTACGTTGTCTATTTTTCTCAAACATCAACTGCGGTTTCATCAGTTCCACAAATTTCCAAGTGACTTTAAATTAATGTGTACTTCTTAACCTCCTAAATGTAAAAAATTATTCAACCGAAACCCATTGACAAGAAGACCAAACGTTTGATTGTAAAATCCGCGAACCACGTGAAGCCCCAATAACCTTGCGGACGAGCAAGACGAGGATGCAAATGACTATTAGCCGAATTCGATGGCAGGGTTCGAACTTCTGACTCCATGAACGCCAATATAAGCGAGTCAAATCAATTGTCCACCTCCAATGCACAGCGCATAGAACATTCATTCCACTTCATCGACTTTACGAAGTATAAGTTCCCCATTTAAGTGTGCTGGTGCTCCATTCCCCATTTGTTATTGAAGGATTCTCAGCATTATCAATGAGTCCACTATTACAATCCCCATCAGTTTCAGTTTTACAACCATTAACCATGCACTTTCGTGGGCCGGTTTTGGTTGCCCATTTGGATAAAAGAGCGAAATGAAGATTGGAATGTCGAAGCAAATTCAAGCGGAAGATGGGGAATACGTATAGAGTTGTGTTAGGAAAATAACGAGTGGGTGCACGAGCGCCACCCAGCCATATCACTCAGTGTAGCTAACCATCGGTGACCATCATCCCGAGGTCCCCAACCAAGGCCTATGTGACCTAGTCTCCTGGTTAGGGTTTTCATACCCTCATGCCAAGTCTTAGCTTGACCGCCCTTCGTTTTTTCCAATCGCCACCAGCCTTGGCAAATATCGTTGGCCGTGGCAACCTATCTGGTGACATGCGTAGCACGTGTCCCCAACCAGCGTAATCTTGGAGGTCAATCCCTTCTTCTAGTGGACGACCGCGACTGCCTAAAACTCTACGCCTAACCTCAGCATTGCTAGTCCGGTTACCCCACCAGACACGTGCAATGCTACGTAGACAATGGTGTTCGAACACCGACAGTCTATTTTTATCCTGTTCCCGTAATGGCCAAGTCTCTGCACCGTAAAGCAGAACTGCTGCAGCATATACTCGACCCTTCACAGACAGCCGGATGTCACGACGGCACCACAAATGTCTCAAGCTGGCGAATGCCAACCGAGCCTTTTGTATGAGCGCCGACACTTCATCTGGGATGCGTCCGCCGGGTGAGATATAGCTGCCCAGGTAGCAAAACTTGTCTACTTCCTCTACTACTTCCCCAGTCAGGGTGAGACTGGGCGCTGGATCAACCCAAACTTGTAGTAACATTTTACACTTTGAAGGTGAAAAACGCATACCGAACATGGCAACACTAACACTCAAACTATCCAGAAAAGCTTGCAACTTACCTGGATCTTCACTTAGTAGCACAATTTCGTCTGCATACTCTAGATCAGACAGTCTGACACCCGGAAGTAAATCGATACCGCTATCCCTACACGAGGATAGGGCTGTTTCAAGAATTAAATCTATGACAAAGTTAAATAGAAGAGAGAGAGAGGGCAACCCTGTCGAACACCACTTTCCGTGGTGAACTCGGGTGAAAAAGTGCCGTAAGCTCGAACTCGGCTTCGGCTATTATTGTAGAGGGATTGTAATATTGAAATAAACTTCTCGGGCACTCCCTTCAGGGAAAGGCAGCGCCAGAGTTTAACAATCTCCATACAATACATAGGCTATCTCTATTGTCTTGGATTGTTAAGTTTCTTTCGCAATTGTTCTGCTCTCGCTTCGTCAACCTGTTTTATCAATTATATCCAACCAAGATGGTGCATATCTGATCTCCCTCCCCTCCCCCAAGGATTTCAAAATTGTACAAACATTTTGATTACTTTGGTATACTTAACTGCATACAAACACCAAAATGTACAGTATAAATACCCGAAGTATGTTCTAATCGGAATATTCAGACACGAACTGCTGCTGTCTTATCTGATGGATTCACCATGTGTACGAGGGCTGAACATAGTGTTTCCGGATACGCTGTAAACGTACAAGGTGCAGATGACCGGGTAAGGAAAAAGTGGACTATAATTTATCGTGACTGCAACTCACAGAACCAAACATCAACAGACGAGCACAGCTCACAGGGCATAAGGGTCGCTAGACTCGGAATGTAAGGATGGAACTCAATCAATGTCACTGGGGGACGGTGATTTTCTACGACTACAAATGTAGCTTGAAGTAGCATCAGAGTGTTGATCGTTTGCGAACTGCCTTTTGTGATGACGTGCCTTCAAGAAGCAATGTTCTCAAATGTCAGGCGCATGATGCGTGGAATCCAATAATAGTCATCAACAGCTGCAGCGGAGGCCTTTATCGAACTGGTCGAAGGGTTGCTCGTTTCGGCACGGTCGAGCTTTTTCATCAAATGGTTTGAGCGAATGAACGTTGGTAGAGAATACTTTGAGAAAATATAATGCTTATTTTTGTATAACAGATACAATTTTTTTCTCAGCCCTCGCAAGATAATCGGCTTCGTGTGACAAATATGGATTGCACACATTCAAAGTTATGTTTTACTTTAGTTGGTATCACGTGATTTTTTATCCAGTGAAAACAACAGTACTTACAGGAATAACGGGAGTTTACTAATCAAGTTAATTCAGATCAGTAATAGCCTCATGGTAGCACATACACACGTTTTCAAATCCTGGTGTTGAATAGTCGATTCCACGATCAACACTCAAGAATAAGCCAATCAGAGGGCTGACACGAGATAAAAAACAGTGAGATAATGAAACAACGGAGCTCGAACACGCGCGCTATGCTTGCCGAGGCAAGTAGTGGGTGGAAAAACCAAAGGTAGCTAAAATTAGACCTGGCGCGACGGTATGAACAACCGTAACCAGGAGACTCGGTCGCATAGGTCGTGTTAGGCTCCCTGGATGGGGACCTCTGGGTTGATCTTTAAGCAGTGATTAAAACACTGTGTAGTAAACAATGGTGTTCATGCATCTTTTCAATTTCTTCGAAACTTTAGTCCACTATAATTCTCCATTTTTTCTTCCGTTCTACTTTCAACTTTTCTGTCTTTCTCCCATTGCTTCATCCAAGCGGGCAGCCAAAACCGGCGCAAGAAAGTGCATGGCTAGTGATTGTACAAACTGGACCTGTCTACCAGGTAGGGTAGCTACCGTGTTGTGCGGGGGTTCACCAATCATAAAACAGTTTATCATAATTTTTGTACAATCGTCTATGTATTGTTTAATACAGCTACCCTGGACGAAGTTATGACCAAATTTTGATCATCGCTTCGACGCATGCGAAACCTTCTGGGACATTTTCACTGAAAAATTGACATCAACTAGTAGGATCACGGTTTCACTTTGGGTAGACAAACAAACGTATCAACTTCCCGCCGTGTGCAATTCAAATGTAACGCTAGAAAATCAGCTGCCTCCGTCATATTAAGCAGTTCATTTTGTTTTTGTTCTATTAGCTAATATTCTCGTCAGTGAAAGATCATTCCAATTCTGATCTGCAGGTAGCCGAACACTGGTCAATGAGACGAACTCCGAAATGGCACCTCAGCACCCCTGTTTGAGTGTAATCTATTGGGAAAGCTGTAAATTGTTCTCGATTCATTCCGTAGACTCCATCCTTTCCTCTAGACAGTGACCGTCAGTTCACGACACGACTAGTGGTTCTTGACCCCGGTTGACATTGTCTTTTAATTGCCACAACAAATTGCATCATCAGCGTTATATTGCAGATAAAAAAAAATAAGCGAAACTGCACAAACTCAGCTGTAACATAACAGCGGAGTTGGGGTGGACGCGCGAGGCAAACCATAAGTTATTTCGCTGCCCGAAAAGGTCAAAATTGACCGATCTAACAAAACATTGTACCCGGTAAAGTTAGGAGGGGTGTCGGAAAGAAACTTTATACAGTAAGAAAACAATGAACAGAACGAGAATACATACACCAACGCAGTTTGAAAGTCAGTCGAATGCAGGGTAGGGGCAGGTGGGGATTTTGAAATAGTTTGTTGTGGAAAATGACAGATCCTACACATGTCCTGTTCTCTGTGAGGATACAGGGCACCCCGGTTGCGTAGCAAGTGCGATCTTGAAGAACGAGATAAAACAGAAAAAGCAAACATTACCAACAGTTATTCAATAATAATAAAGTTTTGCGATTGATAAATTGATCCAAGATGTAAAAACGACCTATGAGAAGCGGTGGTGAAAGCAGCACAGGAAAGCACAAGAACACAGTCTGGTTAGCTAATTCAAATATTTAACACCAAAACAAACCGTCTTGATTTGAAAAACGAAAGCTACGGCTTAGAGACGATGAAATAACACGGTTTTATCCATTTTAACTGCTACATACATAAGCGATACGCACACGAGGGTCGTATGGATGGTCATTAAGATGAATAGTCTCCATTGAATTAAAACCGAGATCATTCTCCTGGGAAATTCATTCGAGAATTGGCGTGTATGAAATGGATAAAAACAAACATCTCACACTGAAAATGATTTAAACGATTCATATGCGAGCCGATATGTAGCCTGATTCCTATCCTTATTACACAGCTCGGTAGAACAGATAAACCCATAATCGTTAAGTAAATACATTACGAAGACGGTGGACAGCAGTAGGTTATCAATTTGGTGTACTGAACCATGATAATTTGGTAGAAGACCATTAACACGGCGACGGATGACCACAGAGTCGTCTCCCATCGAACGGAATGAGAAAGACGCATTAAGCAAGTCATGACTTGTTATTTGAGCATAGGGATGTTGAGCTTGGACCATTTTCTGATCAGTTGACCAATGATTCCAACGTGAACCACTGTCCAGTGAAAATAACAACTGTCTTGTCCACTCAGGTTTACAGTTTTTGCTCGTAAATCTAGTGGAAGTATCTAAGGCCCTTGGAAAATATTCCTTACTGGTATTCATGACACTCACACAACGCCAGTCCAAATGTGAGGCGGGTAAGGACCAAATGGGTAATTAAAAGCTGCCTGAAAGACGGAATGAAAAAAATAGACCTGATGGAATTCAATATGGTGAACGAAGAAAAATCAATATACGGTCAGCTAAATGCTGACGGTCTCACGTTTAGACTAGCGATTCGTCCGTGTGTGTCGAGACCACCAGGACTGATTGTTTCCCAAAATTGGAATATACTTTCACCGGATTCACAAGTCAATACTCTAAGCCTAGACAGCATTGCTATTTTTGCCGGCAGTGGGAACCAGCGTTATGCTTTTATTAAGGTGATACACTGGTAAAACGAGAAGGCATTAAATTTAAATTCAAAGTGTAAACTTACAAGAAAAAAGAACAGAAAGCAAGGTTTCCTACCATTTAGTTGAGTTAGCTGGTAACATGAAAGCACAACGATTTAGGACATTCAAACAAAAAAATTGTACAACGAATGCTTACTGCAATATCACAGCTCGTCATGATCAGAATCGTGACTTGACAATTGACTCGAATTGTCCTGCGGATGCATATAAACTCCCTCACCGGCGATCCAATAGGTTGAACTGGATGCACTAGTCACAACACATACTTCATGCTGTCCAGCTATGGGTTTGTTGTATTGTCTACCTGATACGCTGAGATAGCTGCATAACGGAAACAAATAAAGCTGTTATAATATCTAACGAGTGTGTACAGAAATTACCAGTTAGCAAAAAATAAAGTTTTACTTCGAGCAAGAGAGCATAATAAAACTCGAGATAGTCGATAAACACGACAGAACTTCGTAATGATTTCACGTTATATAAGTTTCACTCTAGGCAAAGATGACTATCTATGTTGAAGAAAATCGCTGGTGGGAAACTGAAAATAATGTTGTTTGCAGAGAGTAACAGATTGCCACCAATAAGAGAATGAAGTTGCAGAAACCAATTTGACTTTACAAAACGCAGCAAGACAGCCTTAGTAATGGACTGACGTTATGCTAACTTTCTGTACAAATATGGTAGTTTTTCTGAAAAAAAGCAATTTTACGGCCTATAATGGAAATAAACTTTATGATAAAATGCAGACATCATTTTAGCTTCTTATTCTTCTGGTGTACGCAAAAAGGCAACACAGTTACAGTTATGCCGATTTGTGTGAAGAATGTGAGTACACAGAATTCGACATGACGTGTGCATATGCGTATGGCCATTGTGGCGCATGAAGATAATTCACTGAAACAGCTTACATCGATTAGTGTATTTGTGCGAGAGAAAACAAGGTGAACGGCCAAAGTGATTCAAATAACTTATCCGTTTTCAAAACCATCTGACGGAGCATATTGGTTAGAAAACGGTTCCCTGCAACGAGAACAGTTTACCAGACAAAAGTTTGTTTTATGTTACAAAGAACGATAGTAGTGGGCGGCGAGTTATAGCAGTGAACAGTAGAAAAATCTCTTTCCTAAGACTATTTCGAGATCAAATGAGAACAGTGAAGAACCTACCCTTCTGTAGCGATGTGCTTTAGGCGTATCTTCGAGCCACGTCGCCAATGTGATCCTTCACAAACAACCTGCCAGTCATCCCCTACAAATATCAGAAGAGGCGAATGAGACAACCAAAGAGAGAGAAAGCATTAGTTTCTTTTTTTGAAAATGCGAAAGGTTACATGCCTTACAATACGAAAATGCACTTTCCAACGAGGCCAATGATGGATCATATCAAGGAAAGTTTTGTAAAACGGTAATCTTGACAGACATTTTAAGAAAATCTGTTATTTTTCAAAAGTAAGCACCTGTATTTAGTGAATCGAAAACTCAAAGCATATTTAGTTCTGAAGTGAAAAGTAAAGAATCACAAAACCATTTTTTATCGCATGACTTTTGCGTAGGAAGAACATGTGATTTGCAGTGATGGAGTGAACCAAAGAATCATAAAGGAGCGAAAATTAGTAGTTTTCACTGCGTATCGATATGTGATGGCCAGTGGACAGATCACACTACACAGTCATGAAGGCCTGCAATTCACCGATGGTAATCGGTAATCTAAACCCTGAGATCTGAAACAGCGAACTACATAGGCTCTACTTCCAAAAGGGTAGGCATGATATAGAACCGGACAACACAACTGTCAGCCACTAGAGATGCAAAACCATAAAACTAACTCTAGAGAATATCAATAAAGTGAGCCACGCAACACAGTGGAAAGCAAGACGAGATTCCGTCAGATAGGGATGCAGAGTAGTAACTATTGAAACCCGTTCGTGAGTGGAAAACAGACTATGGTTGCAAGAAGTTTGTTACGTTGAACTTTTCCGTTCATAGAACGGAATGTTCGCCGAACTAGTACGTAACATCACGTGCACATAGAATTCTGGAGTGTATGTAGATCAGTCAATCGATTGCTGGATATTTTAGGAATAAATCAGATAAAGATCGTAACAGTCCTGGGACTAAAGATTATCTTTTCTTTCTGCAGATCTTAATTTGGACGGAATCATAGTGAGTTTGAAAGTATAAACATTTCAAGCTGGTGGAACACACAGTCAGTGAGAAACGAAGTACTTTCTGAAAGAGGAATCATAATCACGTTTTCTCTCTTGAATTACCGATTTTTTGTAAAGTGCGACGTTCGGAACTTATGACAGACTTCGTGTATTTGCACCCCAATGTGGCAGTTACTTCTTGGACTCTGGATTTCATGTTCACTACCGAAAAAATATCATTACATTGATTCGGTAGTGCACTTTTGTTGTTTACCACAATAAAAGCCCCAAAGCTTAAGATACCTGTTTCGCGTTGGTCTCCACGGGATTTTCTCTAGCGCGAAGCGGTAGCTGAAAACAAGGCACTATGGGGTAGGTGACCGTTAGGCGTGCACAATACGTGTCCTCGCCAGCGGAAACCGCTAACCTAAATTTGATATGATAGGGCATTTTCCCCGAGAAATTCCCGAACACAAGACGGCTTATCTATAGATTACTAACCCGATCACTCCATCAGGCACCAATTGTCGATGGATGTATTTTAATCAAAAATTCAAAGCCTAGACCGTAAAGTAGAACTTATCGAACGATCGTACGGTATACGCAACTTTCAACTTTAGCGAAATATCACGTCGATGTCAAAGGTGCCTCAGTCTTGTCAATGCTAATCGAACAGTTGAACTGCGCACGGCTATTTATTTTTCTCCTCTACCGTCACACAACCGCTTACATGCAACCAATCCAATTCACTCAAATGCCGTCCATTTAGTTTCAAAACAGGACCAATCGACACTAAGTCTTGCTTTGCTCTTAGAAGGTGAAAACTACATGTTCAATGGAGCAGCAGAAATTTTCAGTCTATAAAAAGCTCTTTGGGCATTCTTCATACATTACAATAGACAGATGATGCCGTATGCATACTCAAAATCGCTCAGTTGCCCATTCAATGCTAACATTTCTGAGACCACTTAGTGCGTTCTCCAATACTTCGTATACCACGAAATTGTACAGGTCAAGCGAAATAGGGTAACCTGGGATGAACACCGCTGTTATTTTCGAACAACCTATTTTGCTCACCGTAGAGCATTACTCTATCAGAAGCATGCGAGTGCAGTGGCATACTTCGGAGGCATTCCTTTATGAAGAAAGGAAGTGAAGACAGCATTGCGATTGACTGAGTCAAAAGCTCCATTAAGATTGTAGAACGCTGTATCATTAGCAGACGCTATGTATGATGCAACCTGAGGACCTGACGAACGGGTCAAAATCCGGTAATGCTGTTTATAGACAGCGGTCTCCCTCAAAGGCATGAAATGTCAAAGCACGGCGGGATCCTACTCCCCCGCAGTGGTATGCGCAGTTGTTTTGAGATCCCCTCTTGACGACTGATTCCCCCAGGAGGATGGCATTTGCTCCTGTCACCAGACATTGTGCAATGTCAGTAATGCAGGCTACAAGGTTATCACACACCCCATCTTGAAAAGAGTGGGAGGAAGCCTATCAGGTCTCAACTCAGAGGTTAAATGCAACACCATACCTCTACGTCTGTCGGAGGATCACATGACATCGCCAAAGGAGCTTCAGTTTCAACAGACCAGGCTAACACAAAGTCAGCAGAACTGTTTGTTGGAATACTCCGCCCAGTAGTCCAGTCGTCGTTCTCTAGCTTGTCCACTTTTAATCGCAGATTGTTTCACAGAGATTAACCGATCTCCGGTGTTGCAGCGGTTACTTCAGTTATACTAACTATTTCTGCCTATCTGTTTTCAAGGTCCTATCTGTAACTAATCATAAGCTGACGTTGTAGAAATCACCTACTCTTGTTTTGATCCTGAACCGTCGAGATGTGCCGTTTCTTCCTCCATCAGGACTGCTGTATAGTGAAATATCGAATAGCTCGGACAGGCTTTAGGCTCAGATTCACGAGTGATGTTCGCTGCGAAATGCGTTGTCTGTCTACTCTGATCCCACGCTCCAGCGCCCTTAGTTCATGCCCTTGTTCTGGTCCACATTCCAAAATTCGTGAACACCACATAATAGGCTACAAATAACATGCTTTTCGCCTTAATTTTAATCCCGTTTCAGTTTTTTCTCAGACCACAGATCTCAACAACTAACAATTCACTTCAAAAACCGTAGAATTTGTAAGTGTCGCTCACTTTTTTGGTATGTATTGCAAATTCGTGGATGATTCATCAAATAATAGTTAACGACGCAGAATGTAATCCCCAGCCCCTTTAAATGTTGCCACTAACCTATGCACTGCAAGTTTGACAGCGATCAATGAAGTTCGCCACACTGTAGTTCGCTGTACGATGATGATGAATGTAACACGTTGAAAGGCTAGACTACAACTTGCACAAACTTGCTACTCGGTGTATATATATATATATTAGGAAAAATTCATTCCGCTTAATTGCATATTATTTCAAGATTTCGTATCACGGATTAACCAGATCTTTATAGATGAAAGGGTTTAACAGAGTTCGAAAATCAAGTCAAGCTTTGCATTTGCCAAAACTGTGAACCATATCTTAATTTTCAACGTAATTAAGCTGATTTACCGCTAATCGATTTAAAGTGGTCATAAGCAATTAAAATGAACCGCAATTCACCTGAGTCTCCAACACCATCGTCACCAAATGCAGACACTTCATAAGCCTCAGAAAGGGGTGACCTGAAGTGATGACTATGCAAATTTTTCCGAGTGACTATGTGCATCAGTCGTATTCGCTGCCCGCATTTTACACTACGACCCCGAGCACACTGAGGACTTCCATTGCGTTCCAAGATCTGAATGAGAGAAACGGTAGTGATAAGAGAAAATGTTTTACCATTCGAAAAAGAATGCACAATACAGTAAACTAGACAAAACATATGAAGAAAGTAAAGCAATTATGAAAATACGCGGTTATTCTTTTTTATTACACATCAGCGTGTGAGAAACTGCAGACCAGGTGGACCCATATTCACGAAGACCTACTGTTTAGCGATGGTAACCGTCAACCTAAGCCCCGGGACTTCGAATGGCGAATCACATAAGGCTCCACTCGGTGAGGCGTGTTATTGAGCCGGAAGACAGATAAGCTGTTTACTACCAAGTTTCCATCATGACGAGACTGCACCTTGGCGTGGTGTGACGGCTTGTGCACCTCTATGACCCAACGAGCTATTCGGGATGGCTTTTGTCAAGCCGCAGATCTAATCATGCCTGGAAGGTCAATGGATACAGGTCAGGCGAAGTCCAGTCTCCTGGTATTCCATCAGACAACTTGGTCGTCACTTGCCAAAGGTCTTCGCCAAATAGCACTCTAACTAGTTTTCCTGTAAATAAAGTGCAGATTCTGAGGCCTAGTCAACCTCTCAATCTGGGGGCTTTCAACGTGATGACTCTTATGTAAGTGGGTCAACAGGCGTCTTGCGCGTACAATGCAGTCTCTAGAAATCGATGTCTGCTGCGTATCGGAGACACGAATTCAGGATCCTAGTATTATAAGCCACCTGAGTCTATCCTCGAAGTATTTCCTTCGCACATCAGGAGACGACGCAGCCCGCTCACTGGGTCAGCGTGGTGTAGGTATCGTACTAAACGATAAAGCTGAAGCCCCTATGATAGATTGGATACTCGTCGTCTGTGCGCAATGAGGCTACAGGGATTAGTTAGTGTTCGGAAGAGTAGCAACATCAAAAGGTGCTTGTTCATAATTTCCGCATATGCACCAACCAACTGCAGTCCTGCTTCACAAAAGGACGAATTTTACGACAAACTCGCCGAACTGATTCGGTTGAGCCGCAACTCTGATATTATAGTCAAGTCGAGCCAAGTCAAGAAGCGGCTTTAATTC
>UZAN01052202.1:0-13532 GCA_900618425.1 Echinostoma caproni | reverse complement strand
CTGAACACAAACAACTGCGCCGAAGTCCACATGCGGCGCCCACAGACAAACACAGAAACAAGAATTCGGACGACGGCGGGGTGCTGACTCATTCGAGGTCGTACATGCACGCATGCAAGCACATAAACAAACAAACAAATGCACAGAGACTGGAATACAAATGCGCGCGTGAACATCCGCTTTAAACAACGCGTATCACATAACGGTACAAGCCTTCTCGGGTATTTCGATGTTTGCTCTATTAGGACACTAGCGTGTGACGACGGTATAGTGCGTCAAAAGATAAGGAACAATGAGCCAATGTGCTCTGGAGTTTTATTTTCAGTCGTTTCATGATAAACTCCCAATTAAATATGTTCGTACAATCGAGCATTATCAACAATTATCATCAACTATTCTACGGGGAAATCAGCAGACCTTTGCCAAGAGCTGCTAATCAGTTTCAAACAGTATGCCTTTTCGTTAATGTTCCTCAAATCACATCGGTCACGTGATAAGTGTCCCAAACAATCAAAAGAACGGCAACGGTTTTGTATCGTTTCTGTACACGCTGGGCGCCGAACAAACCAGAGAGCAAAATGTGATCGCTTATCAAAGTTGTTAAGTACGCACGAATTAACACGGAAACCAGTATTGATTTGTCAGGGTGAAGGCAAAAATCGAGCCAAAACACAAACAACCAGCCCCAACCATATGCGATCAAACTACCTAGCGTGAACCCCAATCACATGCCGATAACAGTTAATTACTTAATCTGGAACCGGGAAAACAACTAATTTGGACGTTCGATCAATTTCTCCGAACACACTCACCAAATATCTAAGCCCATGCATAGTGGAAAACATTCGAATTCGCCGGGACAGAGTAGTCAGCTTTAAGCCGAAGTCCAAGTCAATACCCGTCAGACGTGAGANAACCGGCTTAAAAACAATGGATCGGTAAACACAGCCCGATCCAATTCATCCCCAAAATAGTTCACTCAAGCACTGAACTTGTTCAGCTTATACTCTGAAAGGGAATGAGAGAACCAAGTATGTGATGCGATGCAGTGTACGATAGAAAGAACGGTTCGCACGAAAGCATAGCCCAATGCAGTTCCGTCTCCCCCGTCACATAAATATGATGACGCACCGAATTGAAAATCAAAATCAACATGGCACAGAATCAAATCTGATTGAGTTCGTACAAAAAAACAGCGGTGAGCTGATAAAATACCCGACTGGGATTTATCTAGAGCAGGACAACAAAAAAAGGGGCAAGTCGGGATCATCCGGACAGCGCAACAACCAATCACAAACCCAGTGGCATATTTCTCGTCACCCATGAAAAAATCACGAGCGAGGAACAGACGATCTAAGATGTTCAATCGAACAAGAATAGTCGAAATTGGGAATGGAGTAAATGCATCGATTATCATTTATTGATCACTAGCGATTGGTGGTTAGCGAAGATGCTGGAGCAACAGTCCCATTCGGACCACTTGTGTGCTGTGTCTCTTGCAATTTGTGTAACACACGTAAAGCTCTTTTAGCGGCCAAACTTTTTGCTAGACGATAGTTCCGTCCGATTCCGTAAAAGCGTCCTTTGCCCAGGACATGAGCACACACAGATATCCGTCCGTCTGCAGTACGCCGAGGACGTCTAGATATCAGGAATCCGGTGTCCAATAAGGTTTGTGCAGTATGAGTCGCAGACCGGAATCGGAATGGGAGGAGGGGGGGGGGGGTAAGAAGGAAGGAGGCAAGTGAGACACTCGAATTTGGTGGCGATAAACTACCACTCCGCGAAAACTAAAATTTGTGCAAGGAGAAACTGATAACCAAAATTGACAGGCAACAAAAAAATAGATGATTAGACAAGATTTCAGCAAACAGCAGGCGTTATGACAAGGATAGCTCTATTGGAACGCACAAACCCGAGGACCGATAAAATAACCGGGGTGACTGAAATAATAACATCATACAGACACCATTGACAATATGCGTATTATGGTTCTGAAGTGAAGCAATCAAACAGCAGTTGTCATTTTAAGATTGTTGTTAGTTTCTTCACACAGCCCCCAAAGTGCCTTAAACTCCAAATTTGCTCACGGGATTGTTTCGGTTATTGGGACTCAGCTTTTGACTTTGCAACTGCACGGAATTAGATACTGGATAGCAAATCGAATGGATTGATAGTCACGTTCAAATTACAGCGGCTTGAGTACTGACATTTAAGAACCCTAGCTGTCTGGTTCCCTGCCGTGTGAATCAACACAACTGAATAACCAGCTATATCCTAGATTTTTCGGGCAATCAGGAACATCGGCGGTAACTGGCTACTACCCAACTTAGTACCAGGTGATCTAAATGTATCTAAATATTCGGGCTCAGATTGCCAGTTCCGAAAGCTGAACAGGAGGATCGCTCCTGCCTCTGTTAATCCCGCGGAAGTGTCCAATGAAAAGTTATGAAACCATTTAGGTAAGGAGTAAAACCATAGTATGAACTGATGATCAATGAAGAACACAGGATAGTCAACCAAGTGAGTGCCTATCGTTTGCGTGATCTCCAAGGAACTGAGGAAGAGTAGCAGTCCAACCATGCCGATACTTGGTGCGCCACACGACGGATCAACCTTTGAGTTAGTTAGAATTGCTGTCATCACACAATTGCTAACAAATTTTTTGTTTCTCAAGCGAACAGATAAATATACAAAAGTTAAACAGGATCAAACATAATTTGAACGTACTCGAATTTGGTTCCTTCAGGTTCCAGCTCCAACAACTGACGGACAGGTGACTTGGGAATGCATGCAGTGTAACGTTCTGAAAATCAAACGGAAATAATATCAAGAAGTTCCAATTGTCATGCAGCTGAAAGAAACTATCCTATGCGGAGAAGGACATGGACAAATAGGAACGGGGAGAGCAAACACACGATTTCGGTCTACAGTTTGGATATCCAATTAGCATGAAATCCTATGTGTTGGTTTTTCGTTATCGATCTTCGAACAATGAAAAAAGTAGAAAATTTAAATGCAAAGCTGCGAACACGAAACTTGTGGATGCATTAAGTACTAACGCAACTGTTTACTACACCCAGCGACATCACTCAGTGTCTCCAATCATGGATTAGGTTGGTCAGGAAGTCGTCAAGAACGGGGTTATTCAATGTAACAGCCACAGCAGTCTACCAGGATTATTGCGCGCCACCGTGATTTCCTAAAATTGTTTGCCCCGCTTCGATATCACTTCACTGATTGTTCTAAAATGATTGTCTAACGCCTTGGCGGAAAACAGTGAGCCGGAGTTTGTTTATGATAAGAAGTATATGAAGGACCAAAGAAACTAATATCCGAATGGATTGCTTCATTGATTAGTTAGTTGTGGGTTATACTAGTTTCTCAAGTACTTCGGATGGAACGGTTTATTTTGCATCCATTGATCAAAATCAATCACAAAATACGATAAATAGCCAAGAACACCCTGTTTACAAAACAAAGTAACGCTACTCCAGTCAGACAAGTTTTCGCATAACGGATATTTCAGATTAAAAATCGTTCACCCTTCACCGTACAATAATAAGATATTGTATGGTATAACGTCGGTCAAAAATCGAACAATCAACCAACGGTGAGACATTAGCCCACTGAAATGACATTTCAGTGGCGATTTGCTTTCGGAAGACTGCACAACATGTGAACGGATGGAAATTGCACGCACTCACCGATTCGCTCCTTCATGAGTGGATAGAATACGGTCCACACAGTATCCAAACTCATCCCTGAGTCCAAGAAGATGGCACCAGCCAAGGATTCAAATATATCGCCCAACGCTTTAGGTATTTCCACATCATCTGAGACTCGATTGACAAAATTGAGCTGATTTGCTCGTGTATCCGCGGACGTGACAGACGACTCCGGTTTGGGTGGGCGTGAAGATTCCTGTATAGTGGGGAAGGAAGACACAAAGATAGAATGCGTATTACGCCTAGACACACGACTGAATAACTTGTTTATCAAGCCTAATTTCAAATGCGAATAGATTTAAAAGCACCTCGTGTCAACAAGAAAGAACAGGACCCTCTAGAGGGAAGTGAGTGTCATAATGACTCGATCGCCGAACCTTCCAATAGTCGGGGGGAAACTGGACCGTTAGTGTCAACACGACGAGCTTCATTCAGGGAGCAAAAAGGAGCAACTACAGACACAGTAACAGGAAACCGGGCGGATCAGGATGAAAATACCGACTACATTTTTCGACAACCACTAAAAACGGATCACCGAGATGAGACGTTGGAGAGCAACCCTGGAATTCATAACGGTTTGAACTGACGGATTACTGAGAGAAATTCAGGCGGGTGATTAACCTAATATCGGTTACCTCGATCAGCCAGAACTCTGAATCGCAAACCCATCCCAAGTTCTGATTTCGACTCATCCGGGTTTCAGACTCAACACTTGTGATTCTGGTTTACTGAATGCGTCCTTCTGTCAACAGCAACATGACAAAATTTACACACCCGAACAATAATTCACGCTTATTCAGTTTACATGTTCTTCACTTCCGAAACACGTTCAGTAAAATTACAAGTTATTTTCCTGTGGCGATAACGTACCGAGTTTGGCAGAGCACTACCGTCCACAAAACTGCCGACCAACTTTTGAGCCTGTGCTTTTTCCCACTTAGTCTCTTGATCGTTTACATCTCCCAAAGCTACGGCATCCATATGGATCGTCTCCTCTTCCTCTGCCTCGTCGTCCCCATTGGGATCGATCTGTCGATGATTCAGCGATGATTCCACATCCCGCGTGTCCGAGGGGGTTTTCTTCCAGTTTTCTGTTGCACTCGCAAGGTCCATATCGAATTCGGGGTTGGCCAGAGTGTCCGCAGCTGCTTCGTCACAGAACGACTCATCCGGATCCGGTTGTCGAACCTCAATATCCTAATAAAGAATGGGAAGAAAAGAACAGGCATACAATCAGGGCTCCTGCAAGGGATAATGAACGTCATGAAAAGAAAGAGATGTCTAGAAAACAGCTGACGTATATTAATGGATGAGTGCATGTCAATAGACAGGAAATCTACCAGCAGAAAATGTGCTACCAACCAATACCCTATTTTTACTCCTTTGGGAAAACGAAGTACAACTGATTTTTATTTGTACTAAGCGCTTGCAGTGCTCTAGTAAGAACGCTTACACGAACGCAAAATGCTGTATGATTGCATACGCGCAATGCCACATTGATGGGCCAATTCTGCCAACAGCTCCAGTTCAAAAGAGGTTATTATTATTATATTATTATACATATGTAATATATACCGATATTATAATACATTGCATTATTTTTCAAAATTTGATTCAAAAATTCAATGATATGAAAACGTGGCTTACTACTTAACAGCAGTAAAACAATTCATTAAAACGGGAAACACTACAAACAGCTTGCATAAAAGTGAGCGGCAAATCAACGCGTTTCGGTGCATTCCAAACGACTCGATACAGTACATCTCAGATCTGTTTCCCGATATACTTTTGTGTAACAAACAGTCATGAGGATCGGTTGTTCACTTACGGTACTCGACAACCGAAGTGCTGGGACTCGGACTAACGAACAATGCAAGAGTTGAATAGGATTGCGGTAGGGGAGCTATCGAGTTGGATGAGATCGCATCTACTGATCCCCTAACCGAATGACTTACCTCATTCGTGATAAAATCCAAATCATCTTTAGCCACTTCCTTTTGATATCGTACAAACGTGTCTATTGTGTGAAGTAGTTGTGGTGAGGAGGCGCGCAAATAAACGTGCAATCCGATTCGCACAGCTAAGGCCGCAAAAATGTTATTGTTCACCAGTGCTGAACGTAAATCGGTCAACACGCCCGGGGAATGTTGTGTGGAATCCTCGTAGAGGAACCGAGTGATCACATAATCTAAAACAGCATCTCCGAGGAATTCCAATCGCTGATAGCAATCTGTATCGGTGAGGAATGTTGTAGCAGAAGAATCGGAATCGCAGAGTTTACCACCGCGTAGCTGATGATACGACGGATGGGTGAATGCCTGTCAATATAAAAGGAATGGTAGCACAATCACGTTGATTGCAGTTACAGATGGTATTCGGAAATTCCATTTGAATTGAAATTAACATTAGAACAACCACATCGCTAATTGTGACGACAAGCAAGTATTCCAACAAGCGTATTTTAGCCAATATTTCCCATGGTATAAAATTTCATGACGTTGTTGGCTGAAACGTGTCCCAACGGATTTTGTGAATGATAGACAGTTCATGAGTGTGGCAACTAGTTAAACCAAATCCGGAATGGAACAGCCCACTGCGGCTAATAAACATATGGATAACGCACGGGTTGATATGACAAAGTAAGAAGTATACGATAGTAAAACTTTTCCTTATAAAGGCAATAAGCAATAAGTGGAAATCTGAGTGTGCACCTGAGCCACACCAAACTGAACTGGTAATCAGCCGTAATTGTGTTGTTTTAGATCAAACATGATACAAAGTGGATGTTGTGGGAGAAACTGTGGGGAAATTCAGCGTTACATGCGCTTCAGGGAGATGGCTAACAGCAATTCCAGTGACTACACCGGTGGTTGTGTCCGCAACTTCCTAGATATAATTCAAAGTAAAGTGAATAATTTTGAAGGATTTA
Source organism: Echinostoma caproni (assembly GCA_900618425.1). Lineage (NCBI taxonomy): Eukaryota > Metazoa > Platyhelminthes > Trematoda > Plagiorchiida > Echinostomatidae > Echinostoma > Echinostoma caproni. Next base: position 6,875 of record UZAN01052202.1, on the reverse strand, counting down.
AGTTAGTTGTTGTAAACGAACTTAACTCCACAGAACAGTCAAGCACCGGCCGATTCCTGCACTCATTCTTGAACTATGCATCAACAGGTGTAGAACGAGAAGACGGAACAAATCATGAGCCATCTGTCGTAATTTTGGAGAGCAGCTTTGTGGTCCTTGTTCCTTCGATGTGTCAAACAGTGGGAATCCATTTTTAAAATCGATATCCGCAACCCAGCACCGTCATCTGGGAAATTAGTGGAAGAAGCCGAACTGTTTTAACAATTTTACTTTATGGAGGCCAGGGTTCTTAACCAGTTCGTAACCGGATCATATGCCTTTCGCACGGGGTTGAGCGTCCAAGGTGGCCCATACACTTCGATACCCAATCGAGCCGGTGACCATTGTCACAACCACAAAGGTGTGAGTACATGTGGTTCGTACGCTTCATCTTGGTTGGTTTGGAATCAGGGTTTTTAGCCAACTCCCCTGGATGAACTGCCAGGGGTTCACCGACCTGATTATAGTTCCGGATGTTGTTGGAATAACATCTTCGCCACGAAAAGGCAGTGAGTAGAGTTTCCTCAACGGAGGCTATTTGAGACGTTTCGTCGTGCAGGGTTAATTCGCTAGGTGAAAGGAGGTGATCATCCGCAACCTGAGACACCCATCCCCGGCCATACTAAAGAACTAAAGGAAGCAAAACTGATACACAGGTTGAGATGATTAGTTGTGTGTGGAAAATCGTTGTCGGAATTGTCCGTGGAGCTAACTGGTAGGTTGACAAATGTAAATCCAGCGCAGATGAGCCGTTTTGTGTTTAATAACTGCATTCATCTAGATCACATGTTCTAAGCCAGCATGAGTTCGTGAACCAGGGAGGACCACTAACTGATTTCAACTGTGTCCAACGGTGAATGGAGACAGTTAAATAATTGAGGTTGACATCTGTCCTGGAATACTGACAAAGATCATCTGAATCTGTCCTATACAGATGAATTATAGTAATAATATACGGAAGTCATCTCCCCAAACCCCTACCTCTTCCTGTTCGAACGAGCCGTTCAGTGAGGTACCTTAGTTTCACACTATTTGTCAAAAGTACACTTCTTTGTACCAAATTGTGGATTTGGGCCCGATAATCAGACTGAATCTATTGCCAATATAAAAGCCCAATCGATTGTGCACTTTCATGTTCAGATAATCGAATAGCTTGTTAGGACCAGACAGAAATTCAAGAGGAACAGTGTATGAGTAGTTAATAATTTTTGCAGAATGGAAAGTAAATCACGCTAACCTGAATCAAAAGAGAAGGATCCTTAAACGTGTATTGCAGCTTCGCTTCCAGTTCGTCAAACCGCCAGACCAAACGTGCTTCATTCAACCGAGCCCAGCGAGGGTCGGAAGGTGGTATGTTCGGTTGTGGAGGTATCCAAGGTGCTCCATGCGCACTAAACTGAGAATCTAAATGTGAACGGAGATAAACAAGGTATAAAGCAAGTGAAAAAGGTGCACATCTAATTGCACACGTTGATGAGAATAACACTTTTGAATGAATACGGGATGGTAGAATCAACATAGAGGAGAAAAGGAACAGCAAGCTTAAACTTTTAACACGAAATGAATTACATGCACGTTGAGTTTAGTTCTGTTTTTACAACCATTAACCATGCACTTTCGTGCGCCGGTTTTGGTTTCTATCTTTTGGTGCCCCAATTGGATAAAACAGCAGAATGATGATTAGAATGTTGAGAGCAGATCCAAGAGGAAGATGGAAAATTCATATAGAATGGTGTTAGGGGAATAATGAGTGGATGNCGAGCACCACTGTTTGTGACACCCAGCCATATTACTCAGTGTCTCTAACCATTGGTGACCATCATCCCGAAGTCCCCAGCCAGGGAGCCTAACGGGGCCTATGTGACCTAGTCTCCTGGTTAGGGTTTTCATACTCTCATGCCAGGTATTTGTTTGACCATCCTTGACCTTTTTCCAACCGTTGCCTGCCTCGGCAAACATCGCTCGCCGTGACAACCGCGACACGCGTAACATATGCCCCAACCAACATAATCTATGGAAGTCGATCACTTGCTCCAGTGGACGACGGCGACTGTCTAAAACTCTAAGCCTAACCTTAGCATTGCTTGTCCGGTTACCCTACCAGACTCGTGTAACGCGACGTAGACAGCGGTGTTCGAACGCCGACAATCTATTTTTATCCTGTTCCCATGGCATACATACACGACTATGAATAGGTTCGAACACAAGCAGGCAATCCAGAGAGGGAAGCACTTAGTTACGGAAGATCAAGTACCTGATACTACTGAAGTCGGCCCGATGATAACAAAATATACCTCTACAATGATAAGCAAACAAACATATTGTTCAGTGCACACTAGATGGACTACGTATATGTCAATAGACCGTTTATTCAGGTTATTCAACCTTGGACGACAGTGATCCGGTGGTAGAGGTCACCGAAACATCGTCCCAGAGGACGTATGTTCGAATCCCACCACCACCGATGGACTTCCCACATGATGTGCTCTATAGTAGACCCTTGATTAGCCTCATTCCCCGTCCTGAAAATTGCATCATTGTATATTCAATAAAAAAAGTAAAAATGAAAAAATAACAAGACAGACGGCGAGTTTATAATGGTGAAGACGCCAATTAGGATGGTCAGTTCTTCATTAGAATCTAATTTGGACAAAAAAGTCACCGAGCACGAGGATGCGCTCCGCTCTTTTGAGTACAGCAAACAGATTTTCAACCCCGTTGAGGTCGGGAATGTTAGGAGGCAAATCTACAATTTCGACCTTGAAATTGCTTATGGTATTTTTTTATTACACACCTAAGTGTGATGAACAGCAGACGGGGCGAACCCCATAGTCACGAGAACCTGCTGTTCAGCGGTGGAAACCGGAAACCTAAGCCTCGGGACTTGGAGTGGAGACCCTCATAAGGCCCCGATAGGTTAGGCGTCGTGTTGAACCGGACGATAGCATAGCTGGATCGGAGGAGGATGCAACAGCACGTAAGCATTAGGAAATTGCTTTTTCAGAGAGAAGCAAACAATGGAAGTTCAACAGCGGTGATCTTCAGCATTTAATCCGTACATTGTTCATCACACTTGTGTGATGTTGAAATCGGACAACAAACTGATACTGTGACATATAGACAAGAAACGGTAATAATTGTCAACAGTCACGAGATACGCCGGAATGAGTGGGAGAGAGAGACTTAGAAAATCACGTTCACTGCACACGAACATACGCAACTACCACCACGAACAGTGATAGTGGATGAACAAAACGACCGTCGAGAACCACACCTGGACCAGGCAAACAGTCGATTCCGAACCAACGCATCAGACGCAGTGCCGATCGTTCACCGCGACCTGTCAAATAGCAACCGATGAGCGCCTCGACACAATCGGCCACGGACTTGTCCGGAATAGCTTGTTGAATCGTAAGCAAACACCGATCAACACTGGAACGGGAATTCGGGAAACAGGATGCCGGAAAGTACGATGAGTTGTGGAAAAGGAAATAAAGGAGAAAGACCAGCGAACAGAAACTACAGCGACATAACATAATGCCATGATGTACCGTTCCATCATGTGTTACCAAAGTGCCAACAAATTAGATTAGAGTTGAAGAATACCTCTGACTCAAGTTTCTTCGGGCGTCATCTATAATGACAGTCAGTCAGTTGCCGACCCGACAGCAAACGACAGAGACTACAATCGAAGGCATACAGCATGTATAGAAGCCATGTTTTCGCGATTCAATGTCCCAGCTAAATATTCCAGGAGTTCTTAACACAGGTACCCTCTCCAAGTTTCCTTCTTAATGCATTCTATGATGGCCGATTATGAACCCCTTTCGATTAACTTTATTCAATTACGGTTGCTCACTGCCTGTCCGATTCACGGCCCTCCGAATCCCGGACAAGCCACTGGTCGATTCATGGTCTGTTTAGAACCAGTAACAGACTGAATCACTCTGTGCCCCCTGCTCCATCCACGGTTAATATAAAGAAATCATTTAGTACTCCCACACTGTCTACTGTCGATGTGTGGTTTGGAATGCGCCTATCTCTAGCGCGTTGCCTTCCGGGCTGGTAAAATCCACAGTACAGTGTGGATGCAGGTCGAACGTGTCCCTCGGGTATCAACGTTTCGACCCCCCCCCAAACCAAAGATCTGCGAATCGGACGCAAAAAGTACGCGCTGTTGAACAGTCCCAAAAGGAGCAGGAACAGCTGTCTGGTGCTCTGTCAGTAATCACATAATAATTTCATCGAATTTCTTTTTGTTCCTTCCTTTCATTTAATCGATAAGGATACAGTTTCAGGAAGAGGAAATAGTCCAGCAAAGGGCTGTGATACGACACAAAATACTTTCTAAATAAATTCTCCCAAAATCACATCAAAAACCATTAACTGGATGATAAACGAACTGCGTGGATGGTGTTATAAATAGCCTTATCTCAACTACTTTAATAAATACGTAAATGGGAGGTGGATTTACACATATTGCATAGTGTGCGAAAAGCTTGGTAGGGAGGAGGTTGGGATGCGGTGGAGCCAACAGAAACACAGTGAGAGGGTCTGAACACAATTTGGATGATGAAAAATAGGTGAGAACAAATGGCAGAGCGGGTACCTTTCTTGAGCTCGCTTCACTTCCGGTGCGTTTGGATCCCAATCCGAGATCGCGAAATTGTCAATCGGTCGGATTCGCTCTGCATCGCAAACTTTCATACCCAGAAGTACCTCATCATCCATCAGGGTGTCCGTGGACCAGATAACCTGATCACCATCATGTTTGGTCATCTGTGNTCTGTGGACCAGGTTTCCCGCGTAGACGACGATCGTGTCGCACAATGTAACCCGGTGGGACCCAGCTCTCGCCGGGAGCGAATTTGCCAGCAATCATACGATCTGGAAGGTTTTTTGCCCGACCCAGTCGGTAAAGGTTTGAATTGCAGACCTACGGGAAAATGTGTTAGAGGTTAGTGAGCGATTATACGGACATTTCTGTCGTTTACTGATGGAAAAGTGGCATCGAGCTTAACTAAGGGCTTCTTCCAATGTTGAAAATTCTAAGTTTGGTTGAAAATCATAATCAACTAATTAATTCGTTCAACCGATATTTCACCAGTATGTGGGGTCTTGTGTTCGATGAGCTTGGCGTTTAGATCGCAGTGCGTTGGTCCGACGCACTGACGATGTCACCTCGGCTGGTGATGAAACGTTTGCGATCTAAACGGCAAGCTCAGCGAACACAAGACCCCACAAACCATCAACCTGAGCTACAAACCACACCCATATTTCACCAGTATGTTTGGTTCAATTGCTTGAAACGATGACCTTCATACTCAAGAGGTCCTATATGGTGAACCGAAGCAACGGAATAAGGATGATCTACCGGTTTCATCTCAGTGACATCACAACGAGACTGTACCTTGACGTGGTGCGATGGCTTGTGCACCTCTATGACCCGACGAGCTACACAGGATGGCTTTTACCGAGTCAAAGATTTAATCATGCCTGGAAGGTCAATGGGTAGAGGTCAGACGAAGTTCAGTCTCCTGGTCCTCCAGGTTAGGGGTTCGACTTGAGTCGGCGTCTCAGTCGATAAAACGTGTTGGAGGAATAATTGATCCAAGTTAATGGGCCTCCAATCCGCCTTAACCGCTGCCTTGCGGTTAGGTTTTTATCAAAACTAAAGGCTTTCGTTGAGAACCCTAATCGTTCTCCTGCTTAGTGGTTGGACACCCTGGCAGTACCCGTCCATAAACCTCCAATGAACACATGAACAAAAAATAATTTCATACCGCATCGGTCGTCGCGCAGGATAATCAGGACCGCGCTGCCCATTGCATCGAGCGGGGTGGGTAGTGATAAGTGGGCTACTGCTCAGATATCCCAACCTTTGTCTAACACAACCCTATCCCTTTACCCCTTCTTCCGATCCGTGATATTCCCTCAAACAACTTGGTCGTCACCGCCAAAGGTGTTTGCCAAATAGCACTGTAACTAGTTTTCCTGTAAATAAAGTGCAGATTCTGAAGCCTCGTAAACCGCTCAATCTGGGGGCTTTCAACGTGAGGACTCTTATGAAGGTGGGTCAACAGGCGTGTCTTGCGCGTACAATGAAGTCTCAAGAAATCGATGTCTGTTGCGTATCGGAGACACAAATTCAGGATCCTAGTATTATAAGCCACCTGAGTGCACCGGGTCTCTCCTCGAAGTATTTCCTTCGCACATCAGGAGACGACGCAGCCCGCTCACTGGGTCATCGTGGTGTAGGTATCGTACTAAACGATAAAGCTGAATCCTCTATGAGAGATTGGATGCCCGTCAATAGTCGTCTGTGCGCAATGAGGCTACAGGGATCAGTTAATGTTTGGAAGGGTAGCAACTGCAAAAGGTGTTTGTTAATAATGTCCGCGTATGCACCAACCAACTGCAGTCCCGCTTCACAAAAAAAACGAATTTTACGACAAATTCGCCGAACTGATTCGGTTGAGCCGCAACTCTGATAATATAGGGCTGGCAGGTGATTTTAACGAACAGGTTGGAAAACTGAGCGCATCCGAAGCCTGTCTAGGAGGGCACTTCGCCCTTCCCGCCAAGTGAACAGACAACGGTGATCGACTACTTCAGTTCTACGCGGATCACCGGCTGTTTTTATCTAGCAACACTTTTCGACACAGCTCTCGTCGAATGGCGACATGGTGTTCGAGTTCAACGGGCACACTGACCCAAATTAACCACGTAGCTGTAGGCTACCGTTGGCGTGGTTCAGTACAAAATTGCAGATCCTATTGGTCCACCTGCGTTGANACACAAATTCAGGATCCTAGTATTATAAGCCACCTGAGTGC
>UZAN01052196.1:1988-13455 GCA_900618425.1 Echinostoma caproni | reverse complement strand
ACCTGGTTGACCTTGCACTTGGGTGCTACACCCAAATTCTTTCTCCCCTTTTTTGTTACATTTGCCCTCAACACTGAGTTTGATATGGTTCTCCTCAGGACGGGGCCAACTATTTCTGCCGGGCTGCGTCTGGCTACACTTGCATACGTCTCGCCAAGACTACTAACCCCGGGTGGCATGAGTGTTGAGTCTATTCGATTGACACAGACCCTTGGTGATCCAACGGTTTGTGTCGACCTCAACTGTGTCTCGCACCTGATATTCAAGCGTTCTCTCTCCTGTGGCAAGGAGATCCGGCTCTACCGAGATTCCGCCTGCTGTTGCCAATTCCACGGTACCAGCGGCTGCCAGGAACTCGTCCCTATACCTAGGGTTCCAGAACTTCACTAGGACCGGCCTGGTAGCCCCTTGGGCCTGGTGGACGAGCCGGGCCACTAAGGCACAGCAATCAAAAAGGCAATCGTGGAGGCTATTTAAAAGAAGAAGGATCCATAGGTGCCTGTTACGATCCAAGGGGAATGGTGAAAGAGCCAAATGAGTCCAGATGTTTTGCCGCCCTCAATTTGAATGAACACTGGCAAACAGGGCCAAGGATTGCCCGAAGGCATACTATAGCTATGTCTAGTCAATTGCAGTAATTATAGTAGCCGTAGAATGCATAAGGAACGCTCGGGGCTAGCCCACCTTGACCAAGGGTGAGAAAGCCCAGGAAATGCGTAGGTTTTCCGAAAGTATCCACGTGCGAGACCCCGGTAAACCGCCTGGTAGGATGCTGATTAACTCAGTCCCCGTAATGAATGACTTCCGTGTAACACCAGATGAAATTAGGGATACGGTGCAAAGCCTAAATGTGCACAAGGCCCCAGGGCCGGATGGAATTCATCCCGCCGTCCACCTGCCAAACCGGAACACTCTCTTCAAGCAAACCTTCCCTGGCACGCCTGCCATTCTCAGAGACTTAATACCGCTATGCCTTAGGTCTCGTTCCCCCTGGTGTCCGACAACGCAGAAGAGTTCTATGTTGTCTTTTATGACGAAATTCCTGTCTGCTGAGGGCCATTTTACTGCTGGCCTCCAGTCTTAGCATGTTCTTGGTCAACTGACTCAACTCCTGTTTTAATTTTACTAACTTCCATTCCTGCTTCAATAATCGGGCTACTAAGAATTCGATATCCTTCTGAGGCTTGTCCAAAGCTTCTCTATTATGCGAAACTTCTTTTTCAGCTGCAATGTAATCCCTGTATCGTATCACTGTGGCAGTTCTCGTGGCCGACTTCAACGACACAGAAGCTGTCCGTCGAGTCCCCTCCAATAGTGCGGTCTCTCTTCACGTCCCAACACAGGCAGCACATATCCACTTCAGGAATCTGTGCTCCGTATAGAGCCCATAAGCCCCTTTAGCTAGTGTACTACACTGCTGATGGTACCAACTGCTGTAAACATTACAACAAATGCCGTCGAGCACGTCCTGACTGTCACCTTGGATCCCACATGGGAACTGTTTTGGTCTAGTAGTACAGGTGTTTACCCTCCCTCTTGATTTGATGCTCTTAATAACCATTTGGCTAAATACTATGAGGCCAGAATAGCTACGTTGCGAGAAAAACTATGCAGTATAGTAATCCTACGGTTATTAAATCTATAACACAATGATATGCTACGAAGATAATACTAATATAATAATATGTATGCTGGAGGAACTAATATGAACACTAATTGGAACACAATGAAGACAAACTTATCGACCGCGACACAATTTTGTACCGCGCGCGTTAAGTCATTCGTGTAAATCGCCAATTGCGGCTTATGCCCTGTTTCCTGGTCGGCGACCGAAATCATTGACACCCGTAACCCGTATGATTTGGAGCGCGTCTTACGGTATAATTCTAGAAGACTTCGCTATCCAACTTCCACAATTGGCGGTGTGTTTATCTCCTTCTCTTCGTCCTATGTAGGTTGTGCAGCGAATGCTTGGGGATCCTTGAATGAATCAAGGATAGATAGAAAAGTTAAGGAGTATAAAGAACGTATGGCAGTATAGGAAACATGTAAAACTAGCCCGTTTTTCCTCTCTGAAGCTAGTATCTCAGTTTTCAGGTCTCTATTTGGATTTAAGCAACTGATTATCAGCAGCTGTCGTGCTTAGCTCAAAACTTGAACAAAATTGACTCCATGTAACAGTTGTTATGGGTTGAAAAAGTACATATAAAGAGAGAAAGCTACTAGGACTAAAGGTATATATTTCAGATTAACTGACCGATACAAAATTTGTCGGAATGAGACCCTGCATTTTTTAATCAAGGGGACATGGTTGTGAGGATGATATTTTACTAGAACCAATAGTTTAGTCTGTGGCACAATGAATTGAGTAGGTTGATATGACTTCGGGTGTCTTTAATGCAGCTTGGACACATTCGTTTCCCTGCATTAGCAAACTTACGGTTCTCTGTTTGTATATTTGTACTTTCATGGGTTCTTCTATCTCTTTTGAAAAGCCATTCGTTTCACGGAAAGCTGCGACCTGTAGGCACCGGCTTATCAGTGCCTCGAGACAATACGTCTCATGTTGCAAAAGAGCTTTCGTACAACACTAGAACGAGACAATTCACAAAACGGATGATGGTCGTATTGCTTAAACCTGCAGAGCCCCAAGAGAAGATACGGACGCTTCAGTAAGTGTGCGGGAAGTGAAAGCAAACTCTCGCTGACCAAAGAAGTGGCTTTGGTGCGGTAAACCAACGAGATGCAAGACAGACAGGGTACATGTAGAATGATAGGTAGTTTGTGTCAATACGGACATACTGAAATCTTTATCTGGCCAACCAGGACCATCTGGAAGAGGGGACACGGAAATCTTTGAAACCTAGAAACTTTAGAGACATGAAAACGTATAGCCTTTATAACATAGAAGCTGAATTAGCCTGGGACTTCGAAGGAATTAGTGGCGACCAAGGCGACACCTAACCAAACGGATTCGGTGACTCGCGGTGACAGAAAAGGCCATCAGATGCCGAAATCAGGGCTGGCACTTGAAGAAAGTTAGTGGGAGAAACCTAGTTCGCACACATAACACGAACCTTAGGAATGCTGCGGTCGATATGATACGAACAGCTAAAGGTACCTATCAGTTTAGGCTGAACAAAAAGGGTGAAGGTCCAACCCAAGAAATATCACGGGTACGTAGAACTCAAACGAATAGTGAGGGATGTTGTGGGATCACTCCAAGCATATGAGCCTTCCGTTTCTATGGACTAAAACAGCGAAGCAAATGAACTAAGTATCTTCCTTAGCATTGTTCATCGTATTAACAGCGGCGAATCCTTATCCTGACATTCTCCAACGTCCCCAGTAGATGAAGATTCTTGTCGTCTAACGGATTATACGGTACGGATCCATCTGAAGAGCCTCAACAAAATAAGTCATATATATGTTTTGAAAAGGAGAAGGCGAGCACTGAGTGGTAGTATTTATTGTGACATTTTGATCCAGACTAGGACTCGTTGCCAAACGATATGTATGTATATACATATACGAATGCATACATACATGCATACATATATAAATAAATACATACATACATACATACATACATACATACATACATATATTTCATACGCATAGGAAGGCTCAAACCAGGCAGGAACAACTACAGACCGGTCAGGCTAACTAGCTTTGATTACAATATGTTAGAAGGATTATCAGGGCTGACATCTGTAAGCAATATGTTTAAGGAACTCGCAGATTGGATGAGAGGAATAACCTTGACTTTAGTGAGGCGTACCACTCCGTAAACTATCGTCTACTGTTGATCAAGCTGAAGACCTTCGGCGTAGGAGGACGGGTGTATAACCGGATAGCTAACTTCGAGAATAGCAGAACTTTCTCCTCAACAGTAACTAGCTCCAATGGGAATCTGAAAAACGTCCCTATTGGGGTGACTCAGTGATCTATATTGAGACCCGTACTTTTCTTAGTATTTATAAATGAGCTACCTTAACCGCTTCAGTTACCTAGCTTTTTCTTCGCGGAAGTTATGAAGATCGTACAATCAAAGAGGTTAGAAAAACTGACTAGGGACACTATCACGGATACCTTTCAAGGACCCGGAACATTTGGGCGACAGCTTTGAACCCGGAAATCACTTCAAGAGCTCAAGACACTTCAAGACTACGGTCTTAAGCTGGGCCCGCATTTTGGTCTTACAAGTGAATACTAGGAAAAGCCACCTATTCTCATTAGTGTTCAATGGTATCACAGCAAGATTTGAGGTAGGCTCGTTCACTATGGAGACGATTAAGGTTAAAAAAGACCGGAATTCATGTTCAGCTCTCCGGAATGGGAATTCTTAGGTTTCATAGTTGACGCAAAGGGCTACCGTTTTGATCCGGGTCGTTTTCGTCCATTGCCTGAACTCAAAGTACCGAGAGACCAACACCAACTCAGGTCCATCGTGGGATGTCTTCAGTACTGCTCACGTTTCATCCCGAACTTCGCCACGAAAGCTCGAACGCTGTTCGCTGCCCAGTATACCGCAAAATGGAAACAACCGGCCAATTGTGAACAGATTCTGCGCGAAATCGTTAAGATGATAACGAAACGACCAGCACTTGCTTCGTTTTCTCCGACGAAACACCCAACGTTGATCACAGATTCGATAGATGGTGGAATTTGTGCTGTACTTAAACAGGACGGCTGTCCGGTTATCTACATTTCTCGCTTATTGAACAAGGCAGAACGAGGATATTCGTACACTCACAAGGAAGCATTTGCCCTACATTGGGCTGTCCGCCGCCTGCACAAATACTTTTTCGGCTGTTTCATTATTGTAACCGATTACTGAGCACTGCAATACCTGTTCAATCCACAAAGGGCGATGTTTAAACCGACAGTAACAATGATCCAGCGATGGAGCATTGCACGGGCTGCCTATGACTACGACATAGTAAACCGTTCAGGCAAAACGACTCTACAAGCCGATTTCCTCTCCCAGTGTTTCGAATTCTCGGCAGCTGAAAGGTGCCATTTTATTGCTACAACTTCCTCAGTATTACGTGAGGATTCCAGCAGACTTACAAAGCGGTGCTATGCAAAGATCATAAAAGCCCTATCGAGAGAATAGCGTCTACAGCTGAAACGGAGGTTGCCAGTATTTTACGGGCAGTGCGATGAAATCGTTGTACAACCTCAGGTCAGATCAGGTTCCAGGACGTACGGTTGAGCCCAGATACCGTCCAACTTCTTGCATTGGTGAGCTGTGATCGTTTTTCCACAGTGCTTTGACAGCGTAACGTATGTATTTGTTGTCTGTCTTCGTCTGCGAAAGAGTAACGCTGGAAGACCGTGTACCCTGCAAGAAGGATCAGTCATTCGGAACTGTGCAGATTCACATCGATTATTCGGCGTCGCAGACTCCCTCCACCTGGGTCTCAGGCAAGCAAAGAGTTGGGGAAGGTGTAACGACCAAACCCCGATTGTCCTGTTCCGAGCTAGACAAAAAGACCTCGTCTGTATCCGTTCAATCAGATAACCTTCACTCCTTTTGGATAGCGATAATCAAATCTCAGAGCAACTATTGACAACCAAGTTGATCTAAAATAACCTATGGTACTATTTTGACAATAATCAAAAAATACCTAAGGTAGTCATACTTTACTATCCAGCCAAAACGTTACAAATAATTACAGAACCTATCTGTGGTAATAAAAAGCAAATAGGAAAATGAGTGATTTAAATTAACTTTCCGATAACTCTGGACTAATAGGAAAATCCTGCACGCGTCAACAGATCAAGCAAAATAATCTTGAGCGTTACAGCCAAAAGGAGTTCAATATAAACGAAAGCAACGGTTAGTCCAGCAGAGAGCGTCTAATCGAAACTGAGGTCGTAATAAAACAAGAAACAGCATTCGGTCCCATTTACAAATAAACACAACGCACTCACAACGCACGTCCGATAAATATGTTTCATCACAAAAGGTGGAAAATAAGGTTTAGCATAGCAAATTCACCAACATAAAACCCACTGTCAGAAAGAATGCATGATAGAATAGAGAGAAAAGGTAAGGAAACGCGAGGTAATTAAGAGGACTTTTTAGTCCCTTTCATGTTACAGAGGATGTTCTCGTATAAAATCAAAAATAGAGCACTATTATTTTATGGGGTTTAGGAGTAAATAGGGTAAAGTGGAACAGAAGGAAACAAAATTATCAGCCTGTGTGCATTCATAAATATGGGGGTCCTCCGAGAACACTTCCTCCCGACACTGGTCGGGTAGGAGCTTAAAGGCACCAATTGTTTCTACCCCCACCACATCCGTAGGTAACTTGTTGCAGGCAAGAAAAAAGTTGTGTTCTAGTTGTCGGACTCGCCCTGGGTTTGTCAAGCTTCCGTGAGTGCGCGCTCAGTGATGGGTTTCCACTAAGGCTAAAGATAGGTTTGTCAGTTGTCGTGAATCCCTTCGTCAATTTAAAGAATGAAATACTATGCCGCAAAGATCGATTGATCATTCCACCTCCACTACGCAAGGCAGTGCTAGAAGATCCGTACAAGTGCCACTTAGGGGTGGAGAAGATGAAGTCGTTGATACAATAAATCTGCTGGTGGCCCGGCCTAGATGATGAAATTGGTCGCACCGCGTGTCTACACAAGCAGGAGGCAAAACCAAAGAACGGAAACCTGTGACCCTTGGAAACGCGTGCATGCCGACATCTGCGCACAGCTCCACGTCATCCCTGCTCCAACGGTGCAGCGGATAATTTAGTGAAAACGGTTAAGATCGCCATTGACTCTGCAAGCCCGAAGACAATTTCAGAGCTTGAAATATTCCTAGTCAACTCATTCTTGCAATATGAAAATGCTGCTAATGCCACCACCAAACAGAGCCCAGCAAAACTGTTCAAAACGAGACGTTTATGGTTCTCACTACAATGCGTGGATCGAGTGACGTGTACTTCCAAAGAAACAATCTGAGACCATCAAGGCGAATCATTATCCGAAAGACGTGCCAAACCGTGGTAGAAGTCACGGACCTGACAGACGCGACAGCTCATCGATGTCAAGTTGACTAAATTCATTTCAACGAGATTCCTACTTCGGTTGAGGACCCCACAGGAGAGAACCGAGAAATCCCGCTCTGTGATGCGCCGTTACCAGCTACAGAAGATTGAGGACCGCAGCCCCTTAGTTCAGGAACATAAACCGATGAGAATACACTACTGGCACTTCGACGACCTTGTAGAAGAGCATTACAAATTGACAAAGCTCTTTTGAGGGAGGAGACTTTTGGTGATCCCAGCCTGCGGGATGACGCATACCCTGGATCGACGAGTTACAGTTTTTGGACAACTATGACCAATCAGGCTTAACGGGTGACGTCAGCAAAGCGCGTGCGTGCGTGCAAAGCTTCTGGACTACATGCCGTGTGTTGATCGTACCAACCACCAATAACCCGTGCGATTCAAACAGAAGAAGATAAACGGCAGAAATCCTAGAATGTGATAGGCAGACGCGCAAATTACCAATGAGTTTGTTTTGTACATGTTATTTAATCTCCCTTACTTCTTTTAGTAAACGTAATACTACTCCTTCGGCCTTTTCCTCGCGTCTGGGTTAGGTAGGTCATTGCGTACAAGTATTAGTGCGGTCCAGTGCATACGTGATTCAGTCCGTGATTGCCAATCCTTGATTGGTATTTCATGATCCGTATTGTGGCTCGTATTCCGTGTTCAATGCGCACTACTACTACTATCATTACTACAATCACCACAAAATAATCCTGTGAAACCAACCTCATTGAGACCATGAAGTAGTACACATCTCTTGTGGACAAGGATAAAAATGGACGTTGTTCTGCTTGAATTCTTCAAGGCATTTATTAGAGTTCTTCACTCTGCTAGTGAAGAAGCTGGTAAACGTAGGATTCCCAAAACCGTGTGAACTTGGGTCTCAGACTATCTGCGCAATTGAACATTTCAGGTTCAAGTAAACGGCGTTCTCTCGGACAGATTTAGAGCACCCAGTGGGGTACCTTGGAGCTCTATCTTAGGCCCCAGATTCATCATAATATTTGTGGATGATCTCCCTGAAGGCATACAATCAAACCTCCAGATGTATGCAGATGACGTCAAGGGCTGCACAATGGACAAGTATACCCTGTAGAATGATCCAGGCACACTGTTTACGTGGTCTGTCACAGATGGTTTGCCGTCCGGTAAATGAGAAGTAATGCACTTTGCAAGGAATCGTAACAACGAATACTCGTTGGGAGGCTTAACATTAACGAGGATCAGACACGAAATGAACCTGGGCACAATGATTACCGATCATCTGCCTCAGCAAACAAACTGCAACATACTGGCAACATAGGGCAATGTTCAGGCCTAGGCCTGTCCAAACTTACTCCCAACATTTTGGAAGTTTCGGAATATATCATTTCTACAAGCCCAAACCCTGGTTCTGTTTCTTCTTGGGACGGATATCCAGAACGAAGGTGAGCAAACCTTAATGACAGGTTCGACAGACATCAGCAATCGCCTATTGGTGAGCCCGCAAGCCACTGCCTCAGTTCATTATTAGATGTCATCAGATTCTGGTGAGTCCGTTCCATATCTTTGGAATTTTTGAACTGTTTTCTATGCGTTTAGAAAATTTAAGCGACTTTTGGTGGTATTCTTATTTTACCGTTATCGCCATTTAATTTCTATATTTCTTGATATAGTTATTTGGGGTTGCATATTTTTATATCATTATTCACTGTTTTTATTTTCGTCATGGATATATTAAATTTATCCGACGAACGTGCTCCCGCGGTAGCCACCATATTCCAACCTCCCCCTTTGGAGCATTTAACCATAGGGCGTGGTTTGCGGTCCTCGAATCACGTGCGACTGTGAACTTCAAGTCTTCACATACCAAGTTCGACCATGTTGTTTCTTCTTTGCCAGAACACCCGGTAGCCGAGGTTTTAGACATCATTTTAGAACCTCCTGAAGATGAGCCTTTTGAAGCCTTACGCGACACCATACTAGAAAGCACAGGAAGCTCTAACAAAGAGCGAATCCGACGCATACTACATGGCATGCTCTTCGGCGACCGTGAACCTTCACAACTTTGGAGGTTCTTTTGTAACGTAATGGGCAACATACCACACGACGATGCATTCGTTAGGGAACTGTAGTAACAAAAGTCACCACAAGACATTCAGTTCCTTCTCGCACCAGCGTAAGATATGCCCATTGAGCGTCTGACGGTTATAACAGACCATGTCATGCAATAGCGCTCATCCACGGTCGCCGTGGTAACGCCTGTCCTCATTCTTGCCACTTCCATCGACGGGCTCTTCCAGGCCTTTATTAAGAAACTAATCAACTTTAGCATGGATAGAAAATCTATAGGCGCACTCCTTAGCAAAAAACAACAATCAAGGAGTCGCCTTAGATCTAAGTAGCTAAACAACAGTCAAAATTATTGTTGGTACCACGCACGTTTTGGTGAAAATGCTGCCAAATGCATCTACCCGTGCTCGTGGAAAGCTCAACCCGTTTCGGGAAAAGACTAAGCCGACAACTGACTATCCGTTGATGCAAGAACTAGGAGTAGTTTTTTTACGTTAGGGACCCCATTAAAGGTGTATATTTCTTATTAGACACCGGTGCGGTAGTGAGCGTCATTTCTCCTTCCTCCACGGAAGCTGGGCTCACAGCTGAAACACTCACCTTGACTGCGGTTTACTGTTCCATGATATGTACATTTAGTACCAGGAACCTCACTATAGATTTTACCTTATCTAAAGCAGTTGAGTGTCCATTCATGATTGCTGAAGTCCCTTTTCCTATTCTTGGAATGTATTTCCTAGCATATCACGGTCTCACTGTCGACAGGGGCAAACGCCGTCTCCTCAAAAGCACCAACTCGGTCAAAGGTTTAGCAACTGACGCTGTGGCAATAAGCCGCACATTTTGGGTTGCAACGTTTGTCAGAAGGTTGTTTTCAGCCAATTTCAACAATTATGCCTCCGATCACCAAACCGGTTAAATATATTGTCATCACTCGCGGCCCACTCGTACATTGCCGCGCACGTCGTTTAGCTCCGGATAAGTTGGTTTTAGCCGAACTAGAGTTCAACGCAATCCTTAAGGAGGGTATAATGCATCCTTCGCAAAGCCAGTGGACCTCATTACTCCACATGGTGCCCAAAATGGCTGCATCAGAATGGCGCCCATGGGAAGATTACCGTGAGCTCAATGGTTCCACCATCCCGGATTACTATCCGATCCCACATATTCACGATTTAACAGCTAGTCTTAAGGGTAATTCAATCGTTAGTAAGATTTATTTGGTTAGGGCTCAAAACTAAACACCTGTCCACTCGTTTGGCCTTTTCGAATTCCTTCAAATACCGTTCGGACTACGCAATGCTGCACAGACGTTTCAAATTTTCATCGACAAGGTTCTTCGCGGATAAGATTTCACGTATTTCCGTTTTCAGGCGAAATACTTGCGACAAGCAAGAACGCCACCGAAAGCGAAATGCACTAAAGCACACTTTTCCAACGTTTATAGCAACACGGTAATACCGTTCATGTCGCCTAGTGCGAATCAGGCTGTGAATCCTTAGTGTTTTAGGTCACTATATTGATCGTCAAGGATTCTGTCCGGTCGAGGAAAAGATCGCGGCAATTCGCAATTTTCCTCCACTCAAAACAGCTACTGAATTCCGTCGTTTCCTAAGAATGATCAACTACTATCGTAGGTTTATCCCACAATGCGCCCGAGT
This sequence comes from Echinostoma caproni, assembly GCA_900618425.1. Taxonomy (NCBI): domain Eukaryota; kingdom Metazoa; phylum Platyhelminthes; class Trematoda; order Plagiorchiida; family Echinostomatidae; genus Echinostoma; species Echinostoma caproni. Next base: position 2,682 of record UZAN01052196.1, on the reverse strand, counting down.
AGTTCGTCCACTTGCTCAGAGGAAACCCCAAGGTTATCGACTTAAATACATTAGCACAACAGGCTATTCGATGCCATTAAGTTAGCAGTCTCCAATACTGTTTTATCGGCACAATAGGACACTGATGCAAAGCTAAGTTTATCAGCAGACGCGTCAGACGTCGCCGCCGGTGCAGTCTTCTAACAGTGGAAAGACAGTGCCTGTCAACGCTTAGGTTCCTATGCACAACGTTTTTCGGACACAGCCTCTAGGTACAGTACCTTCGGTCGCGAACTATTCGCCGCATACCTGGGTATTCGTCATTTTCTTCATTCACTAGAAGGTCGGGATTTCGTTATCATTACTGACCCTAAGCCACTCACATACGCGTGTATAACATATGGTGGTACGTACCTATGAGGTATTATGACCTATTATTCTTTAATTGATACTATTCAGATCTCGTTTTTAATTTGGCAAATTAGGCTCAATTCTGGGACACTTGATAACTAGTTAGCAGTGTTTACTCTCGCCAACGAAATCTCATCAGTACACTGATTAAGCTTCAAAGCTGGATCTTAGGAACATGATCGATTTTGGTACATAATTTTACAAGTATTTTGACTCTAACCGTTACTTGATATCCTTCTGATCTCCTTTTTCATCCCACTCGATTAGCTTATTTCTTGAAATTTATTAGCCAGGCAGCAGTGTT
>UZAN01052195.1:0-16423 GCA_900618425.1 Echinostoma caproni | reverse complement strand
TGTGACAATAATCATATTGTGGGGGGGGGGGGTGGCCTTACTGGTTAGTGGAGGGCTATAGAAGAGAGATTGTACAAATTATTTCAGTGTCCTCAAAGGGGTTGGAGGTTAGGGGCAAAAATTCACAGTGACCAGGACACTTAGATTGCTGTTAACGGATCTAGCAGGGGGTGTAAAACACCCTGAGCAACCCGCATAAACAAGGCACAAACACATTGCGTTTGTGATTGACTTTTTGACTTTACCGGGTGCTACCGTTTCGGCTTATGCTCGCGAACGAGTTCAGTTAAGCCTGGGCTCGTACAATCCGCGTAAGTTATCCAGACTGGATAATCGAACGGATCTGAATCACAAAAAAGGAAATTGCGCAAACAGGAAATTGATGTTTCACTTCAAACCTTGTGACAGTCCTGAATTCCAGTGTAAAACGACTCTGAGTCATTTGACCATCGGGAAGCCGATCTGAAAGTTTCAATTTGTATACAAACGATACAGTACAACTCTCTTTTGCAAGTTTGTCGTGGGGCTTTATTTTTAGTAATTTTAGCATCAGATATGTGATTAGGTGGCCAGTTTAATGGTGTCCTAGCTGGAAAAAACGGGGTTCAATCCTCAGTTGTATTCCTACTGTTGGTGATACGCAATCAGGTCGAAACAGATGTACAGTAAATGTACGTTAGCCCCTCAGTTCGCTTTTCCGCCGCTATATACGTTTTCATGTATCGATATTAATTGTCCCATTGCGAACGTCATTTGTGTTGTTGTCAGCATTCTGAGCAAGTGAAATAAATGAGATATTTTATTGATTTAGAACTTTGTACTGCTAGGGAAGAAACCAGGTAGTCAAGTTCCATAGATGCATAATGACTCTCCCTTAGTAAGATTTGTTTCTTGCGTTGCGAAAATCTATTCCGGGGTGGAAAGAAACCGAGTCAATTCTAGCAGGCAACCCAAATGGTAGTAGTCCTGAGGGAACGCTAAGTTCATATTGGTTTGCACAGTGGAAAAGGCGCTACGCGTAATTTTCCGATCCTTCCGGTCCTGTTAAAAGCTGCGTATTTTGTCTGGCTGTCCTCAATTGGATTAAAATAGGTTGACTCATTCCAGATGATGACCGAATATTGATCAATGTCGTAGAAGAGCAAATCAAATGTATAATAGCTCCAGGTGGTCAGCTGTTTGGACTTATTGGTGAACTTCTTTATATGACAGAAATATAGTTCCATCCATGAACAGAATGAATCACGTCATTTATTTGCAGTCAGATTCGAGTAAAACGTTTCCACAGTTTGAATATTTGATAGATTGTTTTGTTATAACTGGCATAGGGGGTCTTGTTCAGCCAGATTGCTTGCATGAATTGACGAAGCTCTTTTTTAGGCATAATTTATTGAATAATTGATTTATTGTTATGAGATACGAGTCCAGAGGTATAACCATTTTGAACCAGACTGCGGATCACGAATGGATATTATTCGTGCTTACTCTATAAATATAATCCGCTGATACAAAATTTTGAATTAGTCCAGTTACGTTTCCTTGTTTGGGAGTTCTCCTCTCCTTCATGTCACGTGCTCATTGCTTATAACAACGCGAATAATGTCGTTTATACTGTGTCAATGGTATGTTTCAATTACTTACTAAGGTACAAATTGGAACCTAACCAGGAAATGTTTTGATAAATTGAGGACAACAAATCAGACGTTACCCATTTCATCTTTCCCTATGCTCAACTCTCCTCCTCACTCACCCAAATCGTCTGACTGTGTCCATTTTACGGGTCGTCTCTCAACTAGACCGAGGCTGAACCGCATGCTTGGGTTGTGGCTGAGCCGACCAAAGTCGTATCACGTATCGAGACTACCGCAATCTGTTCGACACAGAATGAGTTCACCATTCCCAGTCGACCGATCCCCATATGGCAACCAGTACGACCGGATGCGTACAAGAACGGATACAAGGATTCCGCATGTGCGTTTGATCCGATTGACACACATGCGGTTCGGGAGCAAATCAAATGACCACGTGACCGGGGCGTATGTGTGGATCTGGTGAGTTATGTGGTTCATCATTTGACGGACTCAATCTGAAATTGTCCCTATTGATGTGTGTATTATTCGCTTCTCAAAGTTAAGCTGTATTATTTAGAGTATCAAGCTTGGATCAGCCCATTCAATTGTTCAGGGGCAGCAGGCACTCTTAATAGTTTTGGGTGTAGGTTTCACTCCGTGGGAAATTGGTAATTCCCCACGATATAATGCATTCAAATGCAATGAAAATATTTGTGATAACCAACAAAGAGCACTGGACAGCTGTTTCGTCCTGTTTGGGACTTGTCATCAGTGCGTACTTTTTGTGTCCCTGTCAGGACTCTGCAGAATCGTGTAGTTCACGGGTGAATGTTTGGAGTCCTGACCCGACAGTTCGCGGTTCGAGCCCTGACAGAAACAAAAATGTACGCACTACCGTATACTTGTTGATCAGGTCTCATCAGTAGTGGGAACCTATCAATCAAACTGCGGGTCGAACCCGGGACCCCGGCCAAAGCAGAACGCAAACATACCAGCTTGATTAGGGGGTAGCTTATTGGACTGGTTGTTGTTTTGCCCATAGACCAGACGGCACAAACTGTGTTTGCAAGCTTGTTGCAGACATGACATCTGACTAAACTAAGCAGCGGTTTTACAGTATTTCGATCCGGTTGTAAACCTTTCAACCTGATTACATGTTACATGGGAGTGATGAGGCTGGAATCTTTCCAACCGATCATCTTTTTCTTCAATTGAACGTATGACCGAGATATGGCCTAGTGGGTAACACGCTTCCGTTCTGCCTGTGAAGTCCCGGGATGGACCCCACTTAGGTGGTTGGATTCGCACGGCTAATGAGACTTATCCAGGTGGAAACTGCTATCCAGTGCTTCCTATCTTTTCAGTTCACGCGACGAATTTCACCTTTAAGTGATGGATAGCTCATCGATAACAGACTATTTGTGCTCTCAGATTTCCGAGTGTCATTGCCATTACTGCACGAATATTATTCAATCTATCCGATCCAAACGGCACACACACAGAAGCGGCACATTTCAACTAGGTAATAGATGCATTGCATGATCTGAATTACAGACTGTTGCCATGACGAATAGTCAGACAGTATTTAACACAGACACACACGCACACGGCCAACCTACATCATTTTGTGGGCGTTACCAAAGTAACTGTCTATTTCAAGACAGGAGCAGATGAGAAATGTAGCTGCCTTTTTTGTCTCTTTCAACATTCCTCCAGGAAACCGCAAACAGATTTTCAGACAATAGTGAAATTTTAAACTTTCCCAAATGATTCATTTGGCTCTAAACAGATTCCGTTTTGACCTACTGCGCAAACTGCACGCAATGAACGTTGATGACATCGCTCTAGTTGATATTTTTCTCCTTCCCTGGAGCTATCATCATAGCAACAGAAAATTCTGCTCATAAACTTTGATTTGTTTCTTTGAATGTGCCACCTTACAGATACGTGAAAAAATCCAACGCTGGATCCCTCCTCCAGGAAATAAACTCAAACATTCCTTTTTGTTAGTTTGCATCGATCTGATAGCACTCGAGGTAACTCACATACGCGGGATTTTCTCCGTACCACTTTCATTTCATTCCCAGCTGCGACGTACACTGATTCAGTGGGGGAATGAAATCGGATTACGATTCGTTGTTTGTTAATTATCCATCTACCCCACGGATGGCCCAAAAGCGATTATTCCTCGGGAGCAGAGTTCCCGCATATTCTTTAATTGGCAGCAGGCCTCCACCTGAAACTCAGCTACATAAATTTTAATTTAGTAAACAAAAGGAGGAAGTAAATAAATTATTAAATGTCTTATAGGAATTAAAGGGTATCTTTTGCAATGTGAAGTATTGTTTATTGTTTTGATTTTGGTGGTTGATTTCCGTCTGCCATTCTGTCCCGAAACCTATAGACTACATATTTCATCTTAGTTGGTGTATGTTTTGAGGTGAACCTTTTTTGGATGTTTTTTTATCAGTTCTGCTTGACATTTTTGTTCTAAAAGGTAGAATATTACACATACGGTCCATCTGCTGTGTTTTTCGAAGTAGGATGGCCAATGGAAACAGCACCACCGGATTAACAGATTGCGTTATTTGATATTATTTCGATACTACTTATGAGTAGTCAAATACTTGCTTGCGTTTCAACTGACGAAACGCGACGTGGGTGTACGGTGTCCACAAAATTTCCTTGGAAATTTATTACTTATCTCACAAGTTGTTCGCATATTTATCGCACATTTGACGGTGATTATTGTGTTACTCATTTTCACTTATCTTTAATTCACCCGGAACCTGAGTGAATGTACGATGTTTCAACCTAATTATTGTAAAATTTCATACCGCAATACCCGATCTGATAAGGAATTCGTTATGAAAATCAACCGCGGACCAACCATTGCAAGGAAAATGCCTTAGTTAATAGATTTTTATCGCATTATCATCGTTATTCGGTTTTCTGCTTAAAGTTGGAGGTTATAAGTAAATGAAAGGATTGTAAGGAATCGATGAGAAGAAAGAACATTCGAAGAAAGTCAAATAGAGTCACCCGATAAACTTGGCTTATATTTTGGACAACAGTAAGGAACGGTTGTATGGGAGTTATGAAGAGCAAATATTATTGTAAATCTTATGAAAATCAAAACTGTAAAAACAATCTAGGGGTTCAAAATTCAAGGACGATTTTATTTGGGCCTCTCTTTTGAATTCCCGAAACTAGTGCAAAAGTCGACAGTCTTACCATATGAGTGATTACTGTTAACTTTTTAAGCCACTTCATATGAAAAGTATCATGAGTAGAACTGACAATTGGCCTCGTAGTTACCGATAATAAAAGAAGATAGATAAAAGAAGACGGACGATACCAACTTTTGGTATTCTGGTGCAGCAAGAATAGCACAACAATAGTCTTAGGATAGGAAATTAAAAGGCTCACTGGTATTTGTGGAAAAGCATCGATCCACCGGAACTGAAATCACGTAAGAACTTGCAAATGAGACCTTTCGCGCTGCTACACTTGATTACTAACAAGTGATTTACTCGTGAACATCGGAGGAAACTGATCTTGTGGCTACAGTATTGAATGAGAAACCTGTAAAAGTGCCACCTGGGCGTAAGTGAAACTACAAGGTCCGAAAAAATCTGTTGCTGGCTGTTGAGGGACATGACACAAGTAAGGCACAATTACACGTTTTCGGCAGCAGCATCTGTATCAATTCGAAAACACAAATTGGGAATGCTATTTGTTGGAGCAGAGAAACCATACGGGAAATTTCGAAATGTGCAGAATATTCAATAGGAACAAATGTAGGTGAGGTTTAAGATGAAACAAGTGACTCCAAAATCGACGGGTGGTGTTTTCTTAAGGTTTTGTCTGGACTTGATTAATTACTGAAGATACAATGGTAAAGATTTACAATGAATATTAAAATCAAATAATATTCGGTGTTTGCAATTGGGGAAAGACAAACGGGGAAAAAACCTTTAGATGAAAACTCCGCAGAACAGTTTGAATTTCTCCTGTTTGAACTTGGGAGTGCACAAAAGTTTTCCATAAAAATACAATTTAATACTATATAGTGATCGTTGATTGTTGCGTTTATGAACGAGAATGGAGTTATCAATGAGGGAAACCTCAAAAACACATATGATTTATTCTCCTTGGCCAGATTCCATCCCTTGGTGAGTTGAAAGTTGAGCTTGAAATCCTAATGGTCCACCTTTCAGTGGGAATATTTACATTTATGGAATACTTTCAAATCACAATGAGAACTGGTTTTGCTCAACTTTGGGGGGTAAACATGTGGGGTTCGAGCTAAGGCTGCTGATCAGTTGCAAAACGAGCTTAGGGCTTCGCATGTGCATCAATATTGACAGCAAAACAGTTGCGATATTAGGCTGACTGACCACAATAAAGGTTGGTGCGCTTTGTCCAATGAATCTCGCGCATAAGTCGTAAAATTTACCTGCTTTTGCCCGACCGTATGGATTATCATTTCTTATTTTAACTAACCGGATAGATGTGTCACGCAAATCCCCACTTTATCCTGTGAATTATCTACTTGGGAAGTACTCTTGTGTAAACTTGTAAAAGGCACAAGACGAAATGAAACGATGAAACAAACGCACTGCACTTATATGACCTAAACGAGAACCGTGTGAAAATATAATATAACCAATGGACAGCTGGAACTATTCTTGATAGTTATCGAGTGGGGCTACTCACAAGTAGACAAGTTGCACTTGTGAAAAAGAATCCGTTTCCGACTTGTCGCGCCGTTTTGGGTTGTGCTAAAGTGTGCAAGCTAATGAATTTGGAGATGTTTGTGAATAATTGGAGAAAAGGTGATTAATGGGACCCGAATAATTAGCTGAATTATTTCTTTTATTATTATTAGCATAACAGATTGCGTATACAATAGCAAATTATGCCAGAAAAAGGATTGCTTTCATCGGTTCGCGTCGTGTCTTTCAGACGTTCCTTTTCCGAAATGAGCATCAAAGTAGACTGGTTTTGGAATATCAAACGACCTATCTGGACACCTTATTACCAGATTTTCTCCCGTTTATTATTTTGTATCTCGGTTATTTTTCATCAAGACAGAACAACCAGATCTGCTACCGCACCGGAAAACTGAGCGCAAGCATAAGTTAGTGTTATGTGTTATTGTGTGTGTGTGTGTGCGCGCGTTTGTATACGACGTCAGTGCCATCGGATACATGCACACGTTGCGTGTCTGTGTTAATTATCTGGGAACATGCAACGCTCATTTCTTTTCATGCAATCATGCATCCGCAGTCTCTATTTGTTTCATTTCAATGAGATTCCAACTCGAGCGTAATTTAAATGTTTTTATGAACAAAGCTTTACCGCAAGTTATTACTCTCCACCTTTAACACAAACTACTTCCTTCGTTCACTGGGACATGTTTGTAAAAATGGAACTGTTTTACAGATATTTTCTTGATATCAAACGAGTAACAGTATCTATAGAATCAGCAAAAAGTGCTTTAAAACGAGCGGAGTTCACCGGCCCAAGTGATGAGAAATTCTTCGATCAAAGCTTAGAAATACATTTCCATCAAGTACACAAATCGGTTGTTTGCCGCAAAGCTTCGATCATACATTGGCAGCACCAGAATTTTCACTTAATTCTAGTGCTAATGAGAAACTTTCAGTTGTTTCATTTGTATTTTCTTGTTTTCGAACTAGTTGGAACTGGTGTAGCGTGGAAATACTGAAGATAATTGATACTGTAGTGTAGATCCAGAGTACGGGAATAGTCAGAATGGAGCGATCGATGAAGCTTGAGCTCAGATTACAGTAGCAAAAGACGCACACATGAAAGAAAACACAGAATTGGTTACAAGATCAGCACAAATGCTGTTGTGATAGGCATAGGAGATATCGATAAGCACAACAATGTTGTCACACACCGTTTTCACTTTTTTGCTTCACTTCTGCCTGCATTCTGTTGTGCTATCAAATTTTCCCCTTTTTTATGCAACCGCAGATTTGGTTTTGACCTGAGCTACATGACGCGAGCAGGTTGAAAAAGTACAAACAAAACAAGTGTGGTCTATTCACTTCCAACAACACGATATAGTGCACTAGCGGGGATGGGGTGATCTTAGTTGTGCAATGTACGCCCGATACTTGTTTTATTTCCGTCTATGGGTGTTCGAATTCTACTGTGTTGCATTACGGGCCGTAACAATATTGTGCATCTGCATTACGGTCGAAATCGGGTATTTTTATGTCTATGTATGTACATACGCATAGCTTGGGCACCTGACTATTGACTTCGTCCCTGGAAGGGTCACTCCATCAAATACCCACGTTTAGGGGCAGTTAACCGGCCACAACCCACTCCCCTCCCAGCTAAATGAAGGTAGTAATGGGGTACCGGGGTCTTCCTCTGGACGTTGAAAGAAGCCTTTGCACTTCATTGGAAGCTATCGTCCGCCCGAGCTAGATAGCCCCACCCCAGCCAATAAAGTGCTGCCCCATCCACGTTCCGCCTGTCTCATTGGGTGCATGAGGCTTAGGGACAATCTTGAACTGCGGACCGATAATCAACGCATCAGCAATGAGCAAACTGAATCGGTACTCGGAGATCTTACACGACAGGTCTTTAGAAGCTCCCACACGGGTGCTTTGGTCATTCTCTCGCGTTGCCTCCACGCCCCGCTAACCAGCAGTTCAGACCTTTGAGTCCAAGGCTACTACCACAGTACCTCAAGAAGAAACCCATCGTCGATGTGGCTAACGCAAAGTATGTCGTGCTATAAGGACTTGGACCTACATTTGGAACAATCTCTTTCCCATCTGTCTAATTTTTCTTCTCACTCACGAATCGTTCAAGATACCTATCGTATACGTCACCCATTGGCTATCACTCAACGTTTTTCCAGTAAGGTGAACCAACTAAAGAATTGTTGAAAGCAGAAGCCATTTTTTCCTTCAACTTCAGCACTCTTACATGTATATATATATATGACAGTTTTGTGAACAACGGTGTTGATTGTTGTTTTTGTAGCTCGGGTGGTATAATTTGATGTTCAGGTGTTCGCCGAGCTTGGCAATTATACTGCAATACAATTGCCAAGCTCGGCGAACACCTGAACATCATATATATATGTGTATACATATATATCGTGGGTTCCCGGTCATGTCTGGTGGTTTGTTCAAATCCTATCAATTAACATGTCATTTGGTCTTAGTTGCGGCATGTGTCTCAAGATGCTCCATGTAACTGATAATCAACTACTCTATGTTTCTTCAGAATGAGCTTCCATTCATCCATCCACACATAGATAACTGCATGACATTGTGAATTACATTGTTCACTTCGAACTCCATATGCAAAAAACCGATGAAAAAACAATGTTTTCTCCGTCAATTTATATCAACCTTCTATCTTTTGATTTCAGATCGAGCTACACTTTCAAGATGATGCACGCGGCAGCAGCAATACCCGTCCCGCTCCGTACTTTATGACACAAATGCACAGCGTCTCTCTCTCTCGCATACTCCCCCAAGTTTTGTTATGTTTCCATGACATCTACCATTCCGTGCTTAAATCCAACTGGAATTTTATCCCCGTTTGCTCCAGAATCACGTGTTATGATGCCACTTCATTCGCATTTCTTACATTTGTCTTGTGTAATTACATCTAAAACTATATCGTTATGACTACAACACACCAAATACTTCAACTGCTACGTCGAGCAAACGTGGCTATCCATCCATGCAGTCATTCATTCATTGAACCTCCAAACAGAAATCTTCGCATTGAACGAGAACAATCCAGATACCTGGAGTTCTTCTGTTTCCTCTACTCACCCCGTGTATGTATTGTTCTTTTTTTAATGCCACCGACATGGCGTGCTTTGTACACACAGTTTGACTTACTTCTCACTCGAGACTTGTGAACACGTGTAGTTCATTGCATCTCATGATTTATTGGGTAAAACGTTTGCTACACGGACAACCAGTTTTGGTGAACAACGCAAGTGATGAAAGCTCGAATGGTACGCAGTTCACAAGTCTCCGACTGGGAAGCGAATGCCAAGTAAGGATGTGCAAGAGGTAGGGTTACCTTCTGTAACCCCTGTAACAGACAATTTACACACCTCCTTGGACACATTCAGCATGTTTACTGGAATTCATCACTTGCGAGTCAATGTGCGCGCGAAGACTATCATATTTCCTAAATCTGGTATGTACGGTAAGGAAATCAAGTATGTGAATAAACTGCAAACTCACTGAAAGTGGACGGAAGAAACTAGCGGATCACAAAATAGACAGCACAACTGGTCACTTGAGGAGCAAAAGCGACATCCGGTTCAAGTTGATTGGCACTATTAGCTCGTCTGTGTCACACTATAGAAATGCCTCAGATGAATGAGAATCCAATTAAACAATGTGATAAAGAACAAATGAGAATGGACAAAAACACCAGGTGAACCAGATTAAAGTACATTTGTGATTAAATAATTTGAAAGATCCAAGGCGCAGTGCTTCCGAACTGACTGATGCATACTGTTCAATGCAATACACGTGACTTGTGTGGGTGTGTATGTGTCTGAACTCGTCACGTTTGTCCGGCTTATCCGACCTGAACAAGTCAAGTGGTGTGCTAAGATTGACTTGGCGAGTTGGGGAGGAAGGACAGGTGATCAGTGTTTTACATGCACTTAATAACTTAATTCTTTTAATGAATGAAGAGACAAAAGTTCCAAAACCCCTTCGGAACGATGCCATAAATATTTCATAATTGATTGGACAAAATTTCCCTGGAAGCACACGACCGGTTCGGCGGTTTTTGCCGCTCGTCAGGCATGCATATCTGGTGATCTTTTGCCAGTTCATTCATATAATTGTACGCAGGAAGTGTGTTTTGTCACAACAACCTTGTTTGCTATATATATATATATGTATATGTATATGTATATATAGCAGAAACGAAGTGTACTGAAACGCAAGGAAACAATTTACTGGCGTTTTTAAATGATTTGATTTCATCAACATGAGGAATCCAGCGACCCAAATGAGAATATAACCCAGCACTTCAGCACAAGTAGAATGTTAGCTAATGCCCACTGGACGATTTTTAATTTTACCTAAACACGAGCATTCTCCAATAAAACGGATATATTGGAAATTAAGTTTCATGATCAAAAGCTAGAAATAGATGAATTGAGATAAAAAGAAGTCGTGGTTACAACAGTATTCCGTCTCAAGACGTTACTTCTCAGGGTAAACAATAATTAAAATTAAGAGCAGAGTTTGAAAGAATGGAGTATCGATAATCCGGATAACAGAATCGAAAATATTAGTTTTAGAATATTCTAACCGGTTGGTTTATATCGCATTTTGATCCCGAAATGTGCCAATTACGACACGAGAATATAAACAAACAGTTGCACTCCGTTATTTGCTTTCTAGTTTGTACAGATCGTTAAAAAATTGACGTTTTGGAAGATAAATCGTCAATCGGTGCAAGGTCACGATGATTGGTTAGGAGTTGTGAGGAAGTGGATGGAGGTGGGACCAGTGGGACCTCAATTGCCGACTCATCTGTGACCGTGGTAGGTGGACGCCTGCGAGTTAAACTCCGGGATCCATTGGTTGCATTTAAGCAAACAAACGTTAATTGCTCTATATTGGCTAGATTGGGTGGGATAAGGCAATGAATGGAATGAGTGATCTGGTGGCTGGTTTGTGAAGGTCACTGAATTATCAACTAGAAGGATGTGTGTTCGAATCCCTCCACCATCGCCTGATTTCCCCTGTATGGGTTGTTTGGTCACTTCCCCCTTCCTGAAAATTGCAGCATTGTATATTTAATTTTTAAAAAACTAAACAGGAAAAGGAAAAACGTATTCGGTACATATTCCGAGGGCTTTTCCAGGTTTATGAATGAGTTGGAAAAAAAAATTAAATGTATGTGGTTGTATTACAAATTCCATCTTTCATCGAAATATCATGAAACGTGTAGAGATGATGTAGCCACAAAAGTGATAACATTTACTTATCCAAATTAGAAATAAAACTGAAAGATCACTTCAATCCAACCGTAGTATGCTATCAACATACTCATGACCACATATTTATTGAGCTCAAACATTAAAACAACATCACATGAGCTGAGTGCTTGCAACCCGATTTCTCGATCATAGAATAACCTGAGTTCAAACTACGCTCTCTCGCCCTAATACTTACTCAATTCCTGGACGGTGAGGCATAATAATACTTAAGCATTTTAAGCCGATATGAGCAGGAGGTTATGTAAAAAATCAAACGTTTCTTCCCTGTGGGGTACAAATTTGGGATGCAATAGACTTTCTTTTACACGAAAATTTGTCAGGAATTTATTCCGCAAACCTTGTTTCGTGAATAAGCCATTCTGATTAAGGCTTTAACTACAAATGAGACTGAAAGAGTGACGCCTGTAATCATCCCGATTGTATAGAAACGATTCGGAACTTTTTCGCTAATGGCGATAGCATCAATTACAACCAAACAATGTGTTCTAGAGTCCATTCATCAGGCCCACACTCTCTAAGGGTTTAAAGTAATTTGAAGCGCTTTTTAGATTAGCAAGCTTGGATTAGCCCATTCGGTTATTTAAGAGATTTAAGATGGTCTTGGGTTTGAGATTCACTTCTTGGGAGATCGTTCATTCTCCACAAGTTCATGTATTTACATGCCCAAGACCATCAAGGGTGCCTGGTGCCTCCGAAACAATCGACTGGGCTAATCCAAGTTTGATACTCTAAAACTGATCGAGCCATTCGCACAAGGTGATGGCCGTCAACCATGTAGCTCAGGGGTAAGGGTTTGAATTCTCGACCCGACTGATCGCGTTTCGAGTCCTGACAGGGACACAAAAGTACGCACTGCTGATGAGTCCCAAACAGGACGAAACAGGTTTGTAGTGCTCTTTGTCGGTTATCACAAACATTTCCATCGATTGTAATTTGAAGCGCTTGAAAGCTAGTTGGTTTACAATTGCTAGAAGCCGAAATTCATTCCTCGCTCCGAACTGAAATTGGGCGGTCAGAACGATTCTTACAGAATTTTCATTGTGGTGAACGATTTTTTACATCTCATTAACGTCTCTCGATCGTATTGTTTGACTCAACACTTCTTACTTATTATTTTACCGTTGCCTGTTCTCACATTCCTGAAATAATCGATTCATCCTCTTAGTGTGACATTAAACCTGAGTAAGTAACTGGCTTTCTGGTTAATGTTTTGAAAGATTTGTTTTACATTGGATGTTTATTTATTTTTTGTTGATGTATAAGTAACTGTGAATAGCTCAACCGGTTGCACATGAGATTGTATATCAATATGAGTTCTGTCGGCTTATTCATGAGATGATAAGGGAGAAAAGATGTTCCTATGGTTCCTATGAAATGACGGAGAAATTCACAGAAAATCCCACTACTTGTATATAGATATGGTAAGGATCTGGAATTTACCAAGGAACTTACAAGGCTCCATTGATAATTCGCATCTAACTCACAGTTACTTGTGAGTAGTGGTTTGCGTTGGTTGATATTGATTGATTTAAACTGACTATCCTTCGAACCTTACCTTCACGCACAATCCTCAGTTCATCTCACAAGTAACTGTGTGTTAAATGCAACTAATCCATCGAGCCTTCTAGGTTCGTTGGCAAATCGGCCGGTATTGCAAATCCGTTCTCACAGCTCGGGTGAAGTGATTTCCATTTCGCCTTTTCGTCAAACTTGGAAATTTCTTTGCAAAGGTTTCATCACCAGCCGAGGTGACATCATCATTGCTTGTAGAATGACAGTGTTCTGCTTGCACTCGTTCGTTTATATATGTGTCCTTCTCCACCGACCATTTTTGTCCCTTGTTCTCACTGTGTTCTACTCGGTTCGCCATTGAACTGGTGCACCAAACTGCAAGCACTGATGATGTCACCTCGACTGGTGATGAAACGTTTGCAAACAAACTGCCCAGCTCGGCTAAGGAGCAAAATGGAAATCAGCCCGTAACCTGCATGGAAGTCCTGCCTTGGTGGGAGGCTTTTGATTGTCAGCTGTCTCTCTTCGTTGCTGCAGGGCCAATTGAACTGACTGACTATCACTGAAGACGACACTTGAACAAACATGAATTGGAAATTCGGTACAGCCATGGTATGACCGGGTTGACTTAGTGGTCAAGGCGCACAGGTCTTCCATGCGATCGGTCCACAGTTCAAATCCGGGACGGGTGGACACTGGATGTGAGCTACTGATCAGCTCCAATAAGAGAGAAACTCGAGTTTAGTGCTTCTGAGTGTATGGTTGGATTGACGAACTGAGGATTGTACGTGAACGTGAAGTCCGAAGGATAGTCAGTTGAAATCTATCAAGGATCTGGAAAGCAACTTCAAATCCTTCTTGGGTGTCCTTGGAAATATTAAACGGACCCCGCATAGTCAAAGGGGTCGAATATAAGCAAAAAGAAATGGGTGTATTTGGAAGCAAGGGACGAACATAGATTTCAAGCGTGGAATATAAAATGATGATTTTCTGACCTTTAAAAATACAGAAATAACTCACTTAGATCAGCATACATTTCGGTTGTTTAACATACAATATTACCCAACTTTTACGGGTTGGCTGATGATATCGATACTGCTGCTTATCACGGGACGGGATCCTAAAAGAGATTTGCATAACGGTTCTTCCTAAGAATTGACAGCTTTTCTACATGTGTTAAGGAATTGATTGCAGTGGACCACTCACGTCAAGTTGAAGTGTGGAGGCCACAGTTCTATCGGGGTTGGTAATTCCGACCACAACATCGTCTGTGTATTTGATAAGCAGGGAATTCGGAACATTAGATGTGGATGAAATATATGTGGAAAAGAAAAACGGAAAAAGAGTGGCATTCTGTAGTGCGCCTAGTCAAGAGATTGAGGGAGAGGAGGAATGACCAATGCAACGTGTGAACTGCGATCGATTTGTGAAAGAGTCTATGAACATCGCAGTTATAGTATACTATACACCACTGGAAGACAATCTTTAACAACTTAAATCTGTCACCATAATTGCTGTTGTCACTGTAGTCCTAGAAATTCTGACAGTTTTCTTATTTCTATCGAATACTGATGAAATATAATGAATCAGAGGAGCTACGGAATCTAGTGTAGAACGAGAGTGGCGGTACATAAATTGGTTGGGGTCCTACAAATTAAGCTGCGATGACATTCCTTGAAGAAGTAACTTCTCTAAAAGCCGTTAGGCACGCCTGCTGAGCGGCTGAAAACATCCTCGTTTTCACAATCGCCCGGTCGCCAACATCCTCTGTGAACCGATTGCTGTCTCCTCAAACCACATCTTATTTTGTCTGTCAATTCAAATGTGGATACTCACCTATCTACATAAGCAAAACGAATAGATAACTATGCTATAGAGTAACCGTGCATCTCCCGATGTGGCCTCAGAAAACAGTGAATAAAAACTATGGAAGTACAAACTGACCGTTACCCCGTAGTAAACTCAGGTTATCCATCCTAACACCTCGTGGAAAAAGGAGCCCTCTGTCATGCTGCAGGACGCATTCAGAATCCTGGATCCTTAGGTACGCCAAGGAGCTGACCCTTCAAATTTACTATCCCTAACTTTAAAAACAGCGTGAATGGATGATCACTTTGACAATAACTTGGTAACAAATATGTTTGGTGAATAATGTTGAACACAATCTTTTCTCGGCCTTTGATTCTGCATTTTTTGATCACATTAGTGATCATATAAACTGCGGTATGCACTCGTGCAGATGCACTAAACTAGTCCGAGGTACGTAGGGCAATCCTGTGTTTGTGGCTTCTTTATCCACCGTCAACAATCTTTCGAGAAATTATTTTCGTGTGTATGTGTATGCGTAAACATATGTTCGCCTACAACCTGTGTTTTGATTATGATTATGGGTTTATTCTGTGATTTGAAATTATCCTATCCGCCCGCGGTGTTAAAGGAATTAAATCAGTTCCTGAAGTATTCCACCAGATTATGTGAGGCCAACTGTGTATCGGATTTTATTAAAAATTGTTTAAACCACTCTGAATACTCCACGAGGTATTGGAAACACTTACGTTGATACCGGATATATCCTAACAGTCGAACTCTAAGACGCCATGCTCTCAACCAATTGGATACCATTAGACCTGTGATTTTCACGCTCGAACTATCTGTTTCTCACCATCAATCATCTGTGGATTACCTCAATGACAGAGATAAAGTGATGTTGATGGATTACGTTGAGTTGATAACCGAGCGCCGCTACGGAAAGAAAATGTAGTCCTTGAATCGAACATTGAGCCCCTTCACACCTGAGGCCCAATTTCCAAACAGACCGGAGCGGTACGTTCACAATTTTTCCAGTGTTGAAATAAGCCGGATTGCGATCGAAGCATTGTCTCTCGGTTCCAAATTTTGTTGTCCTAGTCGCAAAGTTAGTCAAACGGAACTGGAACTACCATTCGTATTCCTGGCTGGGCAAACGACTGATCTTACACCTAAGTCGGTTGAAGATTTAGAACGATTCAAAACGATATTTTATGCGTTTCCGATGACAATTTGGACCTCAACGATGTGTTGTTGAACTTCAATATGGCACACTCAGGGATACGCTTTACAGTTGAGAAAGAAGAAAATAACGAATTGCCATTCCTTGATATTAACTTAACGAGACGTTTAAATGGGTCCATTCAGCGGAAGGTGCATCGAAAAGCCACATGGAACGGACAGTACACAAACTTCCATAGTTTTGTACCGCTCGCTCACAAACGTAACTTAGTGCGCTGTCTCCTATTCAGAGCAAGATACATCTGCT
>UZAN01052193.1:0-11831 GCA_900618425.1 Echinostoma caproni | reverse complement strand
AGAACTTAACCTGTTCTCTTTGATCAGAAGAAGATTATGGGGGACTTCATAGAGGCTTTTAAGCAAATTCAGGGTCTATCTAATAGGGGAATGCAGGAATAAAAACCTCGCACGTCGAGGAAGCGGAATGAAGCTTGAAAAACCGAGAGCACTAAGGAGCATTCGGGCAAATTGCTTCACTCATAGGGTTATCAACCCTTGGAACAAGCTACAAGCCTCGGTTGTTTAAGCAGACTCAGTTGGGAATTTCAAGGCTCGCCTGGACGCATTGTGGACTGGACTTTTTCCGGAACCTGTATAAAAAGAAACCAAACAGGACAAATGGTGTAGGCATGCGTGCAGGTTTGTGTGTATACACTTGCGTGTATTGGAGAAGACCTGAATGTCATTGGGGGGTAGACAGTAGACTGCTCAGTGTGCGGCAACCACAAAAGTGCTATTATACAGGTTAGGCGGACAACCGGGCTCAGGGTCAGTACTCAAGTGCAGGTGGACTAGAGCATCTGAAAGTACGGCTTCTGGGAGTATGAAGGAGGCTGCTACACGTTTTCACCTCTCTCCCGCGTCCTCTGCACTATCGAAGTTTCCTCTCTCTCTTTTTCATCAAAAAGCCTTTACATCTCATCACCCAGTCTATACAGGACGATCCGAAGGAAACCATCACATCCCCAAACGAGAGAGATAGGCGACGACGACTCCTAGGGTTGGTACAGTCAGACGCACCGTAAATCATACGGGTCATAGGAGGAAACGGTGGCGCTCATTCGCAAACCGGCCCTACAAGCAGGGGGAGAACCAAAAGTTAATGGTTCATTTGGGTGAACAGCAATGGAAACCGCTCTGCTGTCACAAGAGAAACGGATACGTGTTTTACACTACATCTGATGGTTATAACACCATAAACCCTGAGCGCAATGCCAGCGGGGCGGCTAAAGAGTGTGCCGAGTAAGCCAAATCTCTCCTGACCGAGGGGTGCCCGGTTTTCGAGGCTGACTTCTGTCCCTTCAACTCTTCTGCACTCTATGATTATTGATGTTCACGTAAGAATGTTTCCTTAAATGTTGTTTGGGATCGGAGTCCCATAACTACTACTTCACCAATCTCCAACTGATCCAGCCTGAAAACCAGGTCACGACCCGACCGCATGAGAGACTTGAACCCTAGGTAGTAACCAGACGAGACTCCGTTGGTCTACGCGTACCCTGTTTATGACATACGTGAGTATAGTCAGTAAGTTCGCCAAGCACTCAGCGTCCTGCTGTCGTTCTCGTTCTGGGACAAGAAAGGGTGGTTACCAGTATACGCTAATATATGCACAGGACTGCATGGGCGTAAGGAAGATATGGAGGTGTGTTTGAATGTGTTTGAAAGTGAGTGGCTGAAGGTACAAGTACGTCGGGTGGGATTAAGAAGGCGACACGCAATCCAGGGCGAGGGTAGTCAAGCGTAGGCTGAGGTGAATCTTTTCTGTCTTTTGCGTGTTACTTGATCGTACCAATTCTTTCCAGAAAGACGTTCGTCGCGGTGAGTTGGCGCCAAGTGGAAATTTTTGAGTGCTCGCTCTGATAATTCGTTTCTTGAACCCAAATGTGTACTTTTTGAAATATCCCTTCGCTTTATTTGCTGCTATTTATTTTTCTGACACGTTTGGTATCACGTTTCTGGTCGCGGTCCTTAGTGTCTCGATTGGTAAAAACTTCGTGCGTAAAACTGTTACGCACTTAACTGTATCTCCCACTTAGTGCTCTTTAGTATTTCTTGGATATAACCGCCATACCGCAACTTCCTCTCAAAATGATAGCAGAAAATAACGATAGCATCTCAATCCAGGATGTATCCCTGTAGGCGTCTTGACAACACGGTAATCAACACCTCCCTAGTGAAACAAAACAAGATAATCCTATCCCAGAGCGATTCAATCTTAGGCTTAAAGACGAAAGTTGCCAAACTAGAGGCTGAGTTGGTAAAGGTCTCTCCCCAATTCGGAGCCAGTAAAATGACCCTCAAGGTATCAGACCAAATCATCTTGGATACCGCCAAAAAGCTTTCTCAGACAGAGGCATGCAGCAAACGCATGATAATTTGGGGAAAGTTCCCAGGAGAAACACCCGCATCTGATAGGGTCAAGAAAATCCTGGAAAGCCTGAAATCACTGGAGATTCTGAACCCAATCAGGTGTTCATTTCTTGGAATAAAAACGAAGAAAACGATCAAAGATATCGTGTTCGAGTTCAGCCAAAGTGCAACAGTTTGACACTGTCTTGCTTAGGCGAATATAATCAGGGAATGTAAAAATGTCATAGGAGTAGCCCGCGACATTCTTCTTCATGTCAGAAAATCTGACAAAAACCATGGTGGCCTAAAGATAGACCAGAAACTGCAAATGCGTGCGACAGTGAATCTCAAGCGACTGGATATTGAGAAGACACCACAAACCTCCTCTCCCCATTAGTCGCCAGTACTCCCGACGCAAGCTTCGCCGACATAAACACGGATAAACCAGCCATAGTCGGGACCCTCAACCGCAAGGTACTATCACCTATGAAACCATACCACGTTCCAGCAAAGGAGGTCAAAGACCCAATCAAGGTGCCTACCTTTCGACCAACCGCTGGAATGAAGGGGATACTTAGTCATCCACCACCTAAGGCGATTCTCCCAGCTCTTTCCCCGACGCAACCTAAATCTTACTTCCCCAAAACTAAAATCCTAAGAAACAATCTCTGTACGCCAAAACCCGAATTATTGGCAAGTGTCGCCATGTCGCTCCCAGAGCGAAAGCCAAGACATGATCGTAAGAAAAGGACGACGCCCCAACCCCCTTTTCTGCCCCCCAATAGACCGCTCTCGCCCACCAGACAGAGTGAAACCCCAGAAAACTGGCAAGTCAATCCTGCCAGGACGCAACATGGACGCCAAACACAGCACTACCCTCCAGGAAACTCTCTCGGGTGCCACGACCCCCCCGCAGAGCAAAAAGGTCGAAGTACCATTCGGAAACTCTCCCAAGTTCCGTGCCATTCTACTAGACCTGCTGAAATACATAGCAGGCGCTGAAGTGCGTATCAACCAACTGCCCCAGTATAACTAATAAAATCCTTAAACCACGACAATTGGCGCGCGATAAGAAGCCACACGTAATAGCCCTAACTGAGACGTGGCTAATTCCAGAGGTACTAGATGGTGAAATAATGATAGATGGTTACACCTTGTTCAGACAGGATTTAAACCGTGGCCACGTGGATGGTGTGGCTCTCTTCCTTAATAATTCCCTCCCGCCTGATTTACGTGTTTTCCCTCCTACTATTCAATCGATTGAGACTTTATGGGTCAACATCGTCTTCCCGAACAGGGATTCACTCCTCCTGGGGGTTGTTTATCAATCCCCATCAAGAACACAGAAGGAATGTCAATCACTTCTTACTCAGCTTCGCGAACTCCGTCCCACCTGCACTTTTCCACACCTTATCCTGGACGCTTTCAACGCCCCGAAATTTGACTGGCCCAGGTGCCACTCCAGGGATAGAATTTTGGTGCACCCCTTATTAATCCCTTCAACGAACACTCGTGGTTCCAACACGTAAATTCTCCCACGAGATACCGTATCGGCTAATGTCCCTCTTTGCTTGATCTTGCGATTACCAACGAACGCCGCCAGGTTGACATGATCTCGTACCTAAGTCCTGTCGCTAAAAGTGATCACCTCCTGCTTTATTTATCTATATTATCCGCTGGCCAACTTGCAGGCCCTCTTCCAGAACGCTACGCTCCTTCCTACGCTCTTTCCTTTGTTCTCTTACGCGAATTCCTGGCCAACAGGCTGGGTTCCTACAATATTGATACTGACCTGAACAACCTAAATGAGTTGCTCGAGAGTCTAATTCACGAGATGGACCACCTGTTTATTCCTAGAGTTCAATTTGTACGTGTACATAGCCCCCCACCACGCTCCATTCGGCGCCTAATGGACGAGCGGGCCCGTTTATTTGCTAGAATAAAACGTACTGGGCTCGACGCCGAGGCTGTCGAGTTCAAGCAAATCCGCAACTTATGTAAGCAGAGAGTTAGGGACTTCCACAATAGATAACAGAAAGCAATTATTCTTCGGGCTAGAAGTAGCCCAAATTCTCTATTTAAGTCACTCCGCCGCAAAAGCCAACCAACCTCCTCGACACTAGCCCTCAAGCTACCTGATGGCTCTCCTGTAACCTCCTGTGCTCAGGTTGCAGAGATCTTCCGGTCTCATTACGACTCCGCCTTAAATTTCCCTCCTGTCTCTTCCCACCCCAATCTTTCCTCTCCTAATCCACCGCATCCATCAGAACATTTCCTCATTCTTCCAGGGGAGACCCAGTCACTCCTCAAATCCCTAAATCTCTTTAGTTCGAGGGGACCAGACGGCATACATCCTCGAGCGTTAAAAGAAGCCGCCTTGGTTCTTGCCCCCTACTATTCCACCCTTTTCCAAAAGTGTCTAGATGTTGGAATATTCCCTTCATCTTGGAAAAGAGGCATCATATCCCCCCAATTTAAGAAAGGGGATCGACACACTCCAAGTAGTTATAGACCTATCAGCCTGACTAGCGTGTCCAGCAAGCTCCTTGAACGGGTCTTAAAAAGGGCAATTCTAAAACACTTAACATACAATCAGCTTCTTTCTCAAACCCAACACGGCTTTCTCCCTGGNCTTCATCTTGGAAAAGAGGCATCATATCCCCCCAATTTAAGAAAGGGGATAGACACACTCCAAGTAGTTATAGACCTATCAGCCTGACTAGCGTGTCCGGCAAGGTCCTTGAACGGATCTTAAAAAGGGCAATTCTAAAACACTTAACATACAATCAGCTTCTTTCTCAAACCCAACACGACTTTCTCCCTGGCAGGTCCTACATCTCCAATATGCTATCTGTCATGGACAGTCTAACACAAGCCCATGATGATGGCTTGATTCCTCTCGCAATCTTCATTGATTTTGAAAATGCTTTCAATCGTGTCCCCCACGCTCCCTTACTCTATGAGGTCGAATCATATAGCCTCAGTGGCAGACTCGTCACTCTTCTCCGGGATTTTCTCACGAACCGCACCTTCTCGGTTCGCGTGAGTTTATCTTTCTCATCTGACTCCTCCATTTCTACCGGAGTCCCGCAAGGTTCCGTGCTTGGCCCTGTCCTCTTCCTTTTATATATTAATGACCTGCCAAACAGGATCGGAGTGAACGTAGCGATGTAGGCTGATGATGTGAAAATTTGGGCACCGACCCGGTGGCTGTTAAGTCAGCAATGAATGCAGTCAAAGACTGGTCTACTACCTGGAACCTACCAATAAACGACGACAAATGCGTTAGTATGTCGTTTGGAAGCGTACCCGTAAAAGCTTCAGGGCTAACGCTTCCACGGCTATGGAGAGTGTAGGTCATCACAAGGTCCTTGGTTTCTGGCTGACTAAGTCACTTTTGTTCTCTTACCATCAACAAAAAGCCAGTAGATCCGCCTTCCGTGTTCTTAACTTCCTAAGACGTTCATTTCCCAGAATAGATAGAGACAACTTTCAGATTCTATATAGCACGTACGTTCGACCTCTATTAGAATACTGGAGTCCAATTGCTCACTCCCACCTGGTGGGCGATTGTACGGCCCTGGAGCGTATTCAACGGAGGGCGACAAAACTTGTGTATGGCTTGTCCTCCAAATCTTACCCTGGAAGCCTTTCCATCTTGAAACTGTACCCCCTTGAAACCCGCCGGATTAGAGGTGACATCTTCCTACTTTACAATCTCCGTAAGTCGATAACTTCTTTGTGCGCACTAGTATAGATAATCTTCGTGGGTATAGCGTGAAACTCTTCAAACCGCGTGCCTGTACACTAGTCCGTCAGTAATCTTTCACCCACAGGGTCATCCTCTTTGGAATAGCCTCCCCGAGGAAGTAGTTAATGCCCCCACAAGATCTACTTTCAAAAGGAATTGAGACCTGCATCTTGGTCTAATCCCTGAACGGTAAACACCTCCCTGCCTCATAGCGTTATTCATATCATGTTCAGTGTTTTTTCTGTACTTCCTGATTTCTTGCACTGCATGCGGATACTGCACCCCTCCTTCCTCCTCTTACCTCATTTTAGATGACCTTCTTGTAGAAACAGGACGCAGACCCACTCTAACTACCTAACACCCTGCCCTTAGAAGAAACCTTGGAAACTACTAAAATCCGGGAACATTGGGCCTAGCCTCGCATCCGTGTAATACTTCAAGACTTCAAGATCTGACCTGACTCGAGCGCGGTTTGAATTTTAAAAGTGCTCCTGAGTGTAATTCGTTTTTAAGTGCTAAGTGGAATATCTAACGATATTCCGCAACAGTTTCATTGCCTTAGTTAACTGAGGTAACTGTTTAACGTTTTGACCATTTAAAAGGTCACACCACAGTCTTTTTGGTCAGATTTGAGAAGTGAAATCCCTTTTCCTTTTTGCACGGTTTTACTGTTTTCTGTCCACGACACTTTTTGGGTTCTATTTTTATCTTTTATAGTGTGAAATAAATCTTTTGTGTACACTTGCAATTTGTATGACAATGGCCAGCTATAAAGTTGCAAATCAGTGTGGTAAATGCAGTATGCTGCCGAAGGTATACAGTGCAATTGTTGCCATCTCTGGTACCGTCAGGGGTGTTCGAAGTTATCCAGGAAGGCATATGAACTGTATACAGAGCACAAATCCCTCAAGTGGATTTGTGTTCATTGTATAGCACTAACCAAAGAATGCGCACGCATTCTAAGGGGTAAACTAAGACCGTTAGATGGAGAGAAAACACCGGGGTCTGCACAGCTTAAAGTGCTTTCTGTTCACGTAGAAGAAGGCGTAAAAAACCTGAACCAAAGAAAGAAAAAAGGGTAGGAAAACCTCTGTGTACAACGCCGAAAACGAAACCAGAAGAGACAACGGAGCTTAAGGTTGGAGCGCCTAGAAAAGGAGCTGGCTCTCATGAAGCAGACCGACCAGTCCATTCTAGATCGGGCGAAGAACTTGCCAGTCCATAACTGCGCCGAACCCACGATCAGAGGTGGTAAATCTCGCCGTGAGATTGACCGTAGGCATATGCAGGATGTTCTTCGCCTGGTGGGAATGTCTCCCGCAAAGAGCACTGTAAAGTGTCACATGGTGGGACTGTGGAAGAGAGAAAAGGCACTACACTCACGTCCCATACTGGTGACATTCGGCAGCATGCATACTAAGGATATGCTACTGTGAAGGGCCGTAGTTGTTGAAACCTTTACTCGGGGGGATATAGCGATTACCCCGGACAATGGTACACTGGTTTACAGACTTGCTTTTCCGACTGTAACAAGGCCGATGGGGATTGCGGTTCGCAAAACTGGAGTCAAGTTACAAAGATTTGGGGAGCTCCGTAAAACCGAGGTAACAGCGGGCAAAAAGGAGCCTATGATTAGCGTGTTGAGCGCGACTAAGCCGGTTGAAAAGCCGAAAGTATCAATCTTGAGTAAATCGACGCCAAAGTCAAGGAGTGTCTTACAGCGCGCGGGACCTCAAGTCAAAAAAGTACGCAAAGTCAAGAAAACCCAGGTAGCTCCCAAAAACATCGCTCAGCCGTGGAAATCGAGGATGTAAAGCAGAGGAGCACGAACGTAAATAAAGAGATAACTGCTTCTGCAAGGGAACAGCACCTCGACCACAAGACAGGACCACTGGAAACACCAGAAAGGTCAACTGGATACCGCAGCTGGGCCACGATAGTGGCCAACACACTTGGGCGCCAGCCAGCCGAGGTGAATGGGGGCTCCAGTGGGTAAGCAGCCCTGGAAGATCTTGTGAGCTCAGTGTCAGGCCTCAGAGTTACCAATATAGGTCAAGCCAAAGGTGGACTGTCATGGGTAGCCGAGGACATGCCAACCATCAACGTTATAGAGAAAATCGAGGTGGCTCCTCGGCTATTACGCCCGAGGACTCTGGTGCTATAGATAAGCCATTCCCGCTCGATCTAAAATCAGAAATTATCACAGTGTGGTACACAAATGCTTGTAGTATTAGTGGAAAGTGAGGAGACTTAGGAGTACGCACCGGAGGATCAGACATACTCAGTATTACTGAATTACGGCTGACGTAGGAGCAATCCGTTGCTCATTTAAACGGGTATACAAGCTATAGGCAGGACAGAACTGACGGCAGACAGGGGGCGGAGTACTGATGCTTGTCAAGGCTGACCTAAACCAAAGGGCAATGCAGCTGGAGTTAGCTACTTCGAATATCCAAGCCATAGGATGCTGCATTCAACTGGGGCGGAAGCAAGTGTGTAGTATGGACATATAGAGCTCCGAATACAATGCCAGAGGACGATACGGAGCTACTTATGATCCTACAACGAACGCTGGCGAAATACCAGCGTTTTGTCATCACTATCGACTTCAATTTTCCGGAGATAGCATGGTCAAGCGGGTATGCGCCTACGGGATCCACAGGGGCTGCATTCTTGCAGTTTCTACAAAAAAGAGCTCTGACACAGCATGTGACAGGAGTAACCAGATACCGAGGACAACAGATACCCTCGCTGCTAGGCCTAATTATCACAAGATATTTCACGGACATAACTACTCTAAACATGAAAGAACCACTGGGTAAAAGTGACCACGACGTTCTGCGCTTTGGACTAATGGTCAAACATCGTAGGCACAGACCCACTCTTACGCGTCTCTATAGTCACATAAACGACAGAGAATTGAAATTAGCTGTAAATACCATCAGCTGGTACTCGATATCCCCAGAGCGCACTGTGCAGGATAGATGCGAAGTAGTTAAAAGGGGGTTGACTAGCCTCACAGACAGGTTGGCACCACTGAGGGAAGGCCGAAACCGTCATAGGCCTATATGGTGGAAACCCGGGATAGAGAAGGCGCTGAACATTCGCCGACGATACTGGGATCGCTTTAAGCTTTACGGCACTCAACAAGCCTGGAGTGACTACAAGCGGGCGCGTAACAGATGTCAAGACCTTCAAAGGCGTGCCAAATATGAATTCCAGTTTAACTCAGCACGAGGTATCAAAAAGAACCCCAAAAGCTTCTATGCGTACGTGCAAGCCAACGCACGCACACGGAAGTGTGTATTAGCACTAGCGTTGCCCGATGGAGGTATAGCTACGTGAGACCGCGATAAAGTGGAAACCCTACGAAGCGTGTATAGGACCCCAGCTAATGTGGATAATCCGGGTTTAATAAGATCAGCTGATACGTCAAAGTTATCCGAAATTTCCATCTGTGAAACAGATGTACAGCGGGAACTCCAGACGCTGAACAAGCACGAGTCAGTAGGTCCAGATGGAATACATCCAGCCATAGTGCAGCAACTGGCCGGTGTGCTAGCCGGGCCGCTGACTGTTTATTTTAGGGAATCAGTGGAAACTGCCACGCTACCCCAGGACTGGCGTACAGCTACCGTGGTAGCATTGCACAAGGCCGGACCGAAACACAAAGCAGAAAACTATAGACCTGTTAGCCTAACGTCAGTGTTGCGTAAGTGCCTGGAGCGACTGATTGGAAGGCGGATTTGCCTACATCTGACTAGCAATCAACTCCTGTCACCGGCACAACATGGCTTTGTGTAACGGAAATCATGTCTTATGAACCTGCTTGTATTCCTAGACGAAGTCACTCAACGAATGGATGAGGAGAAAAATGTAGAAGTTTACTACTTAGACTTCAGTAAAGAATTTGACTGTGTCAGCCATCGGTTGTTGAACTTCAAGGTTCGGAGCCTACGCATAATTGGTAGAGCCAGGGACTGGATTGCAGCTTTTTTGAGTAATCGCACCTTCCGGGTCAAGGTGGGTGACTACATTTCTAACCATAAGATGGTTACAAGTGGGGTTCCCCAGGGCTCAGTGCTAAGCCCCCTACTGTTTCTCATATTCGTCAACGATCTGGCACAGGATCTTTAAAATCCGTGATTTATGTTTGCTGATGATGTAAAAATGACAGGATTAGACTTACAAAGGGACATAGAGGTATTTCGTCGATGGTCGGTCAAGTGGGACTTACCTTTGAATCTAAGCAAGTGCCGGCTCCTAGCAACGAGGGATGGGATATGCTCGTTTAATGTGGCTCCTATACAGTAGGTCTCGCGGCTGAAAGATCCAGGGTTTCTTATGACCCAATATTTTAAACCCTCAACTCAGTGTTCCAAGAGTAAATTCTACTTTAGCCAGAGGTTTCTGAAATGATATAAACTTGGGCTAGGGTTTTGAAATTATTCTAAAAACTGACTATCCTGTCACATGTGAGCTGTGTATATTAACACATGTGTACTTGAGGTCTCTAACCAATGAGGTGAGGAGATACCCTTGCTTGTTTTCCTCCTTTTCAGCATACCCCCAAAGAGACAACGTTCTGGATACGGGGTTGAAGTGAGAGGATCACAAATACCCAATCAACTATACGCAGTGTTGGAAGCCAATCCCATCCGCCGACAACACAACGAAATGGATGCTCGATTGGCATATTTCTACCATCGCTCCTTTGCATCACGCACAATTAACACGAAAATGTTTTTGTTTCTGTCATCAGCCCCCGGGAAGCTCTCACGGAAGGAGTAGCAGTCCGCTGAGGTGCGGCGCCATTCAAATGATTGAGACTGCTGTTAACCCGGTGGCGATCCTGCATTTTATCTCTTCTCTCAGCTCTTGTTCCCCTACTGTTCCTCATTTTTATAGACGACTTGTCTGCAATCCTACGTTCGCCCTGCTTCATCTTTGCAGATGATGTCAAGATCGTTGGATCAACAGGTCGGCAGCAATTGCAGGATGATCTGCGTAGAGCAACTGAATGGGCAACGGTATGGGACCTCCCACTGAATGCAGACAAGAGTAATTTACTTTCTCGTGCTGACGAACAATTGTCAATCCAACTAGGTGGAGGGGAGTTCACCACAGGGATTGTAAGAACCAGCAGAGACTTGGGAGTATCGGTGACGGCAGATTTCCGCTGGGAGAACCAATGTGTACTGGCTGCGGCGAGGGCGAGGAGAGAGCTGTTCAGGCTCAAGTCTGTGCTATCCTGTAGGAAAGCTGACGTCTTCCTCCTCCTGTACAAAGCCATAGTGAGGCCACACTTGGAGTATTGCGTGCAGGCTTGGGCACTCTGCTTCAAAAACGATGCAGCCTGTTTAGAGAGAGTCCAAATACTAACCCCCGGAATGATTGGAGGCCAAAAGAATAAGTCATACCAAAACAGGCTAAAAGACTTCGGACTCTTCTCGCTAGAAAGCAGAAGGCTAAAATGAGCCTTACTGGAGACCTTTAAGATTGTAAAAGGGCTCTAGGGATCAAGGAGAGAGAGCATGTTCCAAGAGGCTATCCACCAAGGAACTAGAGGGTATGGGTATAAACTACATGAGAAGCATTGCAACCTGGTTGTTAGATCCAGTTTCTCCAGCAACAGAGTAGTGAACAGTTGGAACCGGTTACAAAAGGAATTAGTAGATTTAGGAAGCATGACTGCATTTAAGCGCGCCCTGGATGAGCGATGGTTAGAGCTCTTTCCAGAGTATGACCTTTATTGTATTATGGAACGCCTTCATGACCCATGTCCCTCGTTTGCGATGAGGTGAAAGGAGACGAGCTTTTATTCCTTTCAGCAAGGACGCCGTACTGAACGCAATTTGCAGCAGTGGGTGTATTTCATGCTGAATATTTGAAAATCCTTCCGAACCCATAATGATTTATGGTGAAATAACTTTATCTGTGTGTTGCTCCGATATTGACATTTCCCGATCTCAAACACCATACATCATTATTTATCTGTTAATTCGATGTCCGGCACATTTGAATT
>UZAN01052192.1:0-15205 GCA_900618425.1 Echinostoma caproni | reverse complement strand
GGTGATTTCCGGCTGCTGGGTTTGGTAACAACTTTTACCCGCGTCACTGACGCCAGTAGTTGTTGCAGAATGTCAGTAAATTCCTGCCATACGACTAAAAGGTTGTGCTCGTCCCAATGAGGTATCGATTGAATGGAAGGAGCCAACGTCTGCAATTTCGTATGGTTTATGAATGTGCGAATGTTGTTTGGGTTAATAACTTTGACAGAAGCGTAACAAATGTATTCGAACAACAGTACAGCATGGTCACTTCGTCCCAGAGGGGTCATTACGGCGACGGATTCTATCATCCACTTTTTATTTGTCAACACTAAATCTAGTATGGATGGTGATTGCAAGTTTCCAAATCTGGTATGCTCTTTCAGGTGGTTGTTCAGTGGTTGTGAGGCAACCAGCTTTATTAATTGTTGTTCGAATAAGGGATGGGAGGTCATTGGTTTGCTGAGGTTGGGACAGTTGAAATCACCCATTATCAGAACACGTGTAAATCATTTTGCGAGAATGTGTAACATAGTGTTCAAAAGAGTCATATTGGCTGATTCTGTGGCTGACGGAGAGCGATAGATGACACCAATCAAACAGTCATCATGTTTGGACAATCTCAACTTACACCACAGAGTGTAAGGAGTCGAAACTGGGGGATGGATTTGCTCGCAATCAAGATTTTTTCGATAACAGAGTCGAACACCACCACCCCGGGTAGGACGATCGCATCTGAGCAAACGCATTTCTGATAAAGATGATTCGGAGTTCAGAATATCACCTGCAAGCTACGATTCTGTAACAGCAATAGTATCCTACTGACCTGATATAAAACGAAAATTCAGCTCTGGAAATTTGCTGAGGAGTCTTTGAGCATTGGTGTAGCAACAGTCTAAATATTGCCGGTTTAGAAATCCGATTGAATTAGAAGTGGTACCTTGGCTGACCCCTTAGCGGTCGGCTACCATTAGTTTTTGATAGAGAAGCTCCGGTACTTTGAACCACTGGTTGTGGGACGGAATTTGGTACTTGCATTATGTGATCCGATGTATTAGTAGGGTTCTCGAGATATGAATGTGTTTGGAGCTCGGGATTTAGTAAGGGTCTCACACTTAGTTCCGGAGGCCCTCTGTTCTTTCGTTTGCGCAATAACTGCAAGACGGTGTTGGCCACGTCTGAGGTGCCAAGAGTACCCTTCGTTATCCTCGGACCGTTGCCATAGTAATTTGTTGAGCAGAGAAGACGACTGATTGAGGTTGTCAGAAGACCGGGACACCCAAGTACATTTTGAATGAAACCCCATTCTCGTCGGCCGTTCTGATGGCTTTTAGATTCATCTGGATCGTCCAACCGAGGGACACCATGGATGAGGACAACCCTCTTATTTTTCTCTACCTTTGCACTCATTGTATCGGAATGATACTGCATTCGTTCCGTTCATGGCCTATCAGGAAAGACTCTGGTTCTGCAGAGACCATTTCTGAGGAGTTAACCAGAAAGAACAACGTCCTTCAAGTTCTTTTCATCTTTCAGGGTCACTCGGAGCAGTTTGGGTTCTCCGGCATGCGGCGACGTCAGTTGGAACATAAGTCTTGTGAGGCCCACGGGTAGAACATTAATCCCCATGTTCGTGCACAAACCCTTCCAGTGTTCCAGTTCTTCTTCTTGTCGTTCTGTCAGTGGTTGTTGTGTCGGTTCAGGTATATTTGTGCAAATAACCGTCAAGGCGATATTGCTCGCACCTTTCCCCCCCCCACTATCGAAGCCTTCGGTGTGAATATAACAGGTTTCGTTTGTAGAACGATCTTCTGCTCAGGAACTGTCACAGTATCATTTGTTACTATGGCAACCATGTTTACGCCAGCGGGGTTTATGCACTACATTGTAGCGGCGCTGATTGAAAAACACCTTGGAAGCCTAATCAGTTGCTGGATTGGGCTCACTGAGAGGATCTGGGACCTCAAGGTAGTTATCTTCTCTTCTAATGCTGAAATTTTTCCATTAGCTTTTTCCTCCGCAGATAACAGTAGCTTCTCAAACCTATAGCTCATCAGGAAATACGCGAATTTTGACGGACTTACAAGTGATATTATATTTCGAAATAAACTTTTGTTTAATCTCAGAGATTTTATTTTAAAGGGATCCTAGATCAGGTCACGTATATCCTTTAAAATTTGCGTGCGCTAACTGCGCAGGCTATCAGTTAGATCATGAGTAGAATCCTTGCTCAGTACCGTATTCGTTTCATAAAACCACCGACAGTTTACGTCTCTATGGTGTGCGATGAACGGTCGCTTTCTCGAGCATCACCCGCGATCAAACAGTTTGTTGATGCACTTAAACATAGCATATTTAAATCATGTGATATTAAGCTTCCTACGTACTACTAGTTCCTTTACTCATCTACATCCGGTCTCTAATGGAACTGTTTCCAAGTCACCGGATGATACTGATCCTCATCCGGTGGATATAATATACTGTACTATACTATATTATACTATATTACTACACTTGCTGATTGTTATTTATATATCTTTCATGCACTTCGGAGATCAGATTGCTTACCAAACAAATCACGGTTTATTAATCTTTATAAAAAACAAAAGGTCTATGAAGGGCCTGAAGGGCCCGACACTGCTAGATTGCCCAATCTAAAGCACGTGAATTTTCTTAGGGAATGCACAACCGGAGCCTTCGGTTAGCCAAATCCTGGTCAGCAAAACAGTTGGTTGGTGTAGGGGACCGGTAAACCATTAGGGTTCGGTGTCCAGTTCATCGGATCATACACCCTTTGAATGACATCGAACTACTAAGGTGCCCAATACACTTCCATGCCCAGCAGAGCCGGTGACCGTTGTCAAAACCAGGAGGATATGTGCGCGTGGTTTGTATGCCTCTTTTTCGTTGGTTTGGAATGAACGCTTTTAGCCAACTCCTCTACGGATACTGCCAGTGGTCCACCAACCCGGTTATAGCCCCGGATGTCGGCTTTTCGTGCTCTCAATTTGGTGGTAAAATACCTTTCTCCACGAGAGGGTAATGAGAAGGGCATTTCGTTAGATGCAAGGGACGGGTGACAAGCCATAACCCAAAACACCCATTCCTAACCATCATGAGGATTTCAGAGAGATAGAGAGAGTACTTCATAGTTTACGAGTGCATGCTCAACTGGGTTAGTTATGTTAGAATCCGTATAATACCGATGGACGAATGGAGTGGCGAGGGGTCGAACCAGAAAGGTAAGTCTGACAAATATCATCACCCATATGGAGGTACTCGAACAACTCAATCAACAAAACTTCAATGCACCACCGACTTGGTATCAAAGGACAGGAAAGTGGTGAGTTTTCGGCTGGTACTGGTTATCTTCTCTATCGAATTTATGAATATTGATTAATGCAGTATAATGCACCGGTTGATTGACTCTACGTCTGTCTAATAATTGGCGTCTTAATATCTGCATACAGCCAGCAGTTTCTGTATACTTATAAAATGGGGCCAATAGCATTGGAGTCTTTCCGACAGAACGGTTTGGTAACTGTCTGCCTACCGATATGTGAAAAACTTCAAATTTCTACACATATGTATGGGGTCAATGAAAAGCAATAAACCCGGATACTCCGTCCATTATCAAAATAGAAAGACAGAATAGCACTATCATATTTTTTTAAATAGTTGTTTGGCAGTTCGAAGTCTTATAGTGAGATTGTGAAAAGTTCAGTAGCCTCGGTGAGATTCAAACCCATGCATAGACGCCATCTTAGAAGCCTTAGAAATCCATCCGGTGGGCTGTGGTGAATTCTAAGGAACATCTGTCGTGGCAGTCAGCTTACATGCTAACCTGTGTAAGTTAGATGGGTGATTCGAGTGTGAAAAGAACAGTGCTATTATCAGTGTGGCCTGGTAGCTGACCTGGTAGAGTGTACACTGTGTAGAAGCGTAAGCGGCGTCCATGTATCGTTTCGAACACCACAAAGGCTACTGAAATTCTGATAACCTCGAAATATTATAGTTGTCGTGGTTGTTGTTGTTGTTGTTGTTATTCATGTACTTGTTGTTGTTCTTTTTGTTTTTGTTGTGGTTGTTTCGGATCATGTGACGATGACGCAGATTCCTGATCTTTCACGAGTGAGTGCAAGCTGTCCGAGAAACTGTTCATTGTGGTTGAATTCATCTCTCCGATATCGACGGTCAGTCAGCAACCGAACCTAGGAAGCGTAAGTCAGCGTATGCGATGAACCTCGAATGCAGACGACAAATACACACGTTCGTCTGATGAATAGCAAAATGTTCGGCTTACTGCTCTAAGACAAGGTCATCTCTGCGTTTTTCAAACAACTCTACATCTATACTGCGCACAGATTCTGTACGAATTTATAGCATCACGAGCAGCTATGTTCACTGTTCGACCGTTTCACTCTGTTGACCTCAATTACTTGAAAGCACACGAGCAAACTCCCTTGGTGCGTGTGTATGTGTGTGCGTGTGGGTGGGTGTGTGCTAGATGAAGCCTGGCAGCCTTGAACGACCAGTCGATGGTGAATAAAGCCGACCATGTAGCTTGAGGCATTATGCATAAGGAATCAAAACCAGTCGATACGCTCTTCATCGAAATGAGATCTCACGAATTGCTACTGAACAGCTTCACACTGTACGGTTTCGTTTGATAGAACATTTGATTATGCACTGAGAAGGTGATTGCTTCATCCTGATCTAGTACTCTGAAAACACTGAGTTAGGTTGTTGTATTCTGGGCGATATTGAGGATATCAATAACAAACTATTTATGGTAGAATTTCCCTCAAACGTTTTAGTTAGTACTTAGTTTGAGAATTTTATGTTTTGATCAACTTCTTTGCGTACGGATCAAATGAGGTGTGACATGAAAAACTGGAAAATATTGGAAAACTGTTTTCCGTCTGTTTGGGTCTTATCAGAGCGTAGTGGACGAATCCATCCACGTGACTGGGGATAGACTCCGTGGACCTATATGTAGCCCAACATCAAGTGAAGCTGCCTTTACTCGTCACATACGTAATGCTTGTTAGACAACAAATAATCTTTTTACTGGCTGTTTTGGTGCCAATATGTAGAAATGTCTAACAGTTGAACGCTCGTTTGCATTCCTGTGCGAAGGTACACACACCCACACACACTGAAATTACTGTCGAACAAAACAATGTAAAGAACAATCAAGCTGCTCTTGAGATCTTCCTCTTTAAGTTCACATACACATACCAACTGTAATTCATTCAATTGTAAATTAAAGACACGTTCAGATGCAAAACCTTTGCAAAGCCGTAAGTTCAGAAGTATTCCGTAATACTTGGCACTCGTGCCAGTGATATCTTATTGTGAGTGCTTGTATCTCACTGGAGCTTTCTGGTTTATGGCGTTTTGTTTGCCTTCCGGTGTAGGGTAACTTTAACCTCGACTGACGGAACAGACCTGTCTGCCTCGTGTTTCCTCGCCAACCCCGTGTCCCGCATCCCCTCTGCTGTTCCCCGCCGTCGTTCGTCGCCCGCAAAGCCTCGTATTATTATCTCCAGCTGCGAGAACACGAGGAACATCTTGTCGTGTATCTCTGTTCCCTTTGCGGCGTTATGAAAGCTCAGAGTAATACAGTTCCTGCGTTTTCAGTCGATCTTTCTCAACAATTCGTGATGGGTCTTCTTGCATTTGGTTCTCAGTGGAACCCCGCTCTCCATGCACGTGGCTGAACCATTTTGATCACTTTGAATCTGGCTGACCACTGATGCTATGCATGTGAATTATTGCAACGGATCACACATACAGTCGAATCTCAGTGCCCGGATGACCTTTTTTGTTGTGCAAAATTGTGCTATGCCCATCCCCGTTTCGCACAATGAACGGAATTCCGAAACCATTCGATTTATTTTCCTAGGTAGGACAGTATTAAATGTTATCCAGATAACAATAAAATATTAGTTGAACATGTCTCCAAAATGAAATAAGCATGGAAACACCGCGTAAATGATGCTACTTACCCTGAGCTTGATGCAACTGAAACTGGTATCATTATGTACTCATTAAAAGGAAGTAAACATGAAATGAAAGAAAAATTTTCATTCATCAACTTAGGGTCACTGACCGTTTGTATAACACAGTCCTGTCTGTAGCATCGCATCCCTTACACTCAACCCTCGCTCTCTCTCTCTCTCTCTATTTCAACTTCTTTCATCCGCAATAAGTTTCAACCTTCATACATTCATACCACAATTCCGTTGTACCTTACGTTTCACGTTTATTGCTTTCCCGGGGATGATTATCAAACGAACGGATACACAGTGCCACGTAAATTTTGATGCTGTTATTCTCTACATTCACCACACGTTCTCGGTTCCTTTTCGTGAACGTCTATATACCACTTGTCATTGATTTCAACCCATTTCAATAGCCCATGTGTTAGAGTAAAATTGATAACTTTTTTCACTGTAAATTCTGTCCTTAATGAATGGATAAAGTACACTCTTGACTTGACTTGCTTTGAAATCAATACATTTATTTTACCAGGAAAGAGAGTACTAAGCGTTATCTATATAAAAACAAAATGTTCGTTAAATGTATCTCCAAAAGGGATTTATTCTGAATGCTATCCGGATTTGAAGTAAGCATTCAAACCTAAATCAAATCAAACCTTTTTTCGTATTTCCCGTGAAGGATAAATTACTTCCGCCTTGCCAAAGCCACACCATGAAGAGCAGATTCCGGTGGGTGATAATGTGGTCTGCAGAGAAATTCGTCAGCACGACCGCTACACCGGGCCAACTCAGTCTGTAATGCGTCCCGGGAATGCATCCACCAGCTTGAAATTCCACTTTTACATCAGACATCGAGTTACACTGCACTCCACAAAAGTTTTCGTGCGACTTTTGGGAATAAATGCCCCATTCACTGTGTATGACCTTTTCCGGGAACCATCCAGGTGTGGT
This sequence comes from Echinostoma caproni, assembly GCA_900618425.1. Classification (NCBI taxonomy): domain Eukaryota; kingdom Metazoa; phylum Platyhelminthes; class Trematoda; order Plagiorchiida; family Echinostomatidae; genus Echinostoma; species Echinostoma caproni. Next base: position 8,270 of record UZAN01052192.1, on the reverse strand, counting down.
TCAACGAGCACTAATGCATTACGCGGTTCTGTTTGGTGCCGATAAAATCCGTTTTGTTTTCATGAAAACTGCGTAACAAACGGTCCGGTAAGCGTGCAGAAGAAAAGTAAAAGTGCACCCCCGGGGTAGGACTACATTTTGGACGCAATTACTTCAGGTTGGGTAAACGTGAGAGTGATCGTATCTCTTCTTAACAACAAAGGTGTTCTTTAATAAACCCACACAAGGGTCTCTCCTGGAATGCTATTCTCTGTCCCTTCTTGTTAAATGAAAGTCAAAGTTTTATTATGGGATATAGCTACAAGCGGTTGCTTTTCTAGTCCCGTAGGGGTTAGCACAGATAAATCGATTCACGGTTCATAGAAAGTAGACGAATGTCATAATTTATCCTTGTTTCATGCACTACTACGGATGTTCAGATCTAAGACCAGTCAAGGCTTCATCGAGTTGGTGCTTGAAGGAATCAAATGTTGGGGTAGAAACAACTTGTGGTGACAGCGCATTCCAAGTAGTACACACTCTGAGGGAGAATGAAATACGCCGGCATTCTAGTCGGCAATTTCGAACACTAATTTGAATGAGTGCCTGCTCAGGTGAGTGTTGGACGACAAGGCAAAGAGTGAACGACATGGGTAATCTGGGTTCGGCATTGTAAGGTACACCAAGATCAAGTCCTCACGAATGCAGCGATACTGTGTGGAGTACAGTTGCAGTGATTCCAGTCTTTCCGCATAACTGTTGACTCCCTTGACCATTTTGGTGGCCATTCTTTGAGAAAGTTCCAAAATCTTTCAATCGCGGTGCAGCCATGGATTCCATGCATGAATTGCATACTCTATGTGGGGTCGAATATAGGCTGATAACAATCGTGGGAATAGCGTAGGTTCAAATTCTCCAAATACTCGTTTTAGCAAACCAACATGTTTGACAGCGGTGGACGACTCTCGGTTTAAAGAACAACTGAGGTCGTTTTGAACAATGACACCGGGATCCTTCTCATTCGACACATAAGGAAGTTTTTGAGCAGAGAATAACACATATTTTTCCAAGTGACTTATTACATTGTCTCCACCAATGCATTCCATAACTTTGGATAATACAATGCCTACTTTTGGTGATCGTTTACTCATTTAGCATATTGATGATATTAGGTATAGCATGAATTTTTCGAATTGCTTCGTATACCCCAAACTTATGCAGAATATTTCACTTCTCACCGACTGGTCTCCACATTACAATCTTAGAATGAAACTTTCCAAGTTTAAAGAGGTCTTGTTTTCTTTGCTGACGGGGTGAAAAATTCATTGATGTAATGAACTATTGACAGCATGTCCTTATCAATGGAGAGCAAGTTTCCAGTGCGTGCTCCGTCAAACCCCTTGGAGTCACTGTTTCCCGTGATCTATCTTGATCTCCTCATGTCGTCGAGATATTTCACACAGTCAGAGAACTCACGTTTTACAGTATTCGTTTGAAAATGCTATCTACCCCAACTCACTTGATCAAATGTGCTTGTCTTCTATTGTATCTTTTCTCACTGGTTTTATGCATCCCGAGTTATTTTTCCGGGTCTTTTAACCAAAGAATTTCAACTCATACGTGCATTCGTCGAACACGTATGTCGATATGAACACGTTGCACAGTTTATCATTTCACAACACTATAGGGCTTGCCAGAAACTCTCTACCAGAATACTACTTGACGCATCGCACACCCTGTACTCACATCTTAGTAACTGCAACTCTACACGCACCACTGGCTCCAATTCTAAGCATATAGCAGTACGCAGCAAAACACAAGTATTCTGTACTACCGTAACTGGCACGATTTTTCACTAACGCCGATATTGTCAATGAAAGCCTTAAACTCATACTTTGTTGAATTCGCCGTATTTGTTTGTCTGTGTAACGTAACATTATTGTTTTAGTTTTTATCCAGACCATTTCCATCACAGAAGAGTGATTGTGTAGTAACTGAATGCTCATCCCCCCTTGGGACGAATTAAAGCGGCATCTTGGCTGGATTTGACTTAACTTGAATTGAATTGTGGTACATGACGATGACGATCCACTATTCTTGATGTCGATTTATGTGTAATTCACTAATCAGTAGAATAACAGTACCAGTGACTGTGACTTGCGTAGCTGCGCGTGGGAGGAGGCTGACATGTAACGCATACCGTTTAGCTGCCTGTGGTGAGAACGGAAAACTAAGTGTAAGAAATGCAGAACAGGGCTACATTTTTCCCATTTATGTGAAATCGTTTTGAATAATACAACTCAAACAAAGGATAACCAAAACTGGCCGGATTGTGTGACGATGTCGTCCAGTCATCGCGTATTTTCTATGTCTGCTTATTGTGGAACCTCAGAACCATCGGACACTTCTAACCATCCCCAAACGTAATTTGATTCCAAAATGCACCACTTGAACCATTTAGAGACAAGATGTTAACGTCAACGACGTTGTTCTTGTTGTTGAAGTGGATGAATTCAAAACATTAAAAGAAATAGTCTGTCCATTCACTTCCGTCAAAGAAACATGTTTCATTCACCTATTTCGTCCTATATCACTCACAGTCCTAGTTGTACATTACCAGAGAGGTCGAAGGATGCCACCCGACTGGTTTAGGGCCTCTGTATTTTTTCCAACGGTCGTTCGGAGTGTAGATGCTAAGGCTGACGGGCAGTTTGAGTCATTTGGAGTACAGAAACCGCTTTCTTGGGGATATATGTGATAAACAGTTTCGTTGTTGTTGTTGTTGTTGATTTTGTTGTTGTTAATGTTGTTGTATTCTTGTTGTTGTTTCTTTGTTGATGTTGTTGTTGTTCTTCTTCTTCTTCTTGTGAGTGGCTGTTTTCTTTCCAAACTCGATGATTGTGGGAAACTCTCATACTATTCAAACGCGTTCAGTATGTTCAGTATGCAGAACAAAAAAAACTACCTGTGAGTTTTGCGCGTGTCACTACAAATTTCTGAATTATTTTATGATAGTAAAATGTAATAAGTTCACTATTAGCAAACAAAACTATTTTGGTAACTTGATGGGATGGCAACGTGCCTATGAATAACTGAGTGATAAAGAGTGTGAAAGAACAGATGCGTCTCAAATTAAACCATGGAAACCTGTCTCCCTTTTGACGATACTACAGAACTGAACACATCAAATCATATTCATCGTTTTCTTATTTAAGTGTTTGTTTTTTATTTCCAACTCTGTTTGTTGACTACAGAAATGTGCAATAATCTACCGGAACGGGGGTCGCGGCTCTAGATAGACTGCCTGGATCGGGGGATATACAGAAACTGGGAAGATGGGCGTTGGTGGCAGTGTTCGAACTCAGCACCCTCAGGTGGTTCTTTTGATTACCGTATCCCTCAACCATCGCGGCTCATATCCAATTTCTTTTCTGAGGCTTAGTGATTTTGTGCAATGCAAATCTCATTTGCTGTTCGGAGAGTGAAGTTGAGACGAATAATTGTCGAAGAATCAGTGCAACTATTCTGTATCAAGTTTTTGTGGGTTAGACGCGTCCAACCTCAGACAATTCGACGCCGTGGCCTATTGTCAATGATTTTTATGATTTTTTTTAATGATATTTGCGTTGCCTAATTCACAACGGGAGTTTAAGTATAAGAATGACCAGACAGACGATTACCGGATACGCATACCTGACGAGCTGCAAGGACCGCGAAACCGGTCGTGTGCTTCTGAGAAAGTTTTTCCAGTCGTTCACTTATTACTCATTTTAAAAAGCCCAAAAATTGCCGCTTTCGTATTTAGGTCTTTTCACTCAATCAACCAATGGTTGTGCGTGGAGATAGTCATCCTCGTTTGTGAATAATGAAAACTTCGCAAAACTACTGCGACTTGTACCCACAGTCAGTGATGATCAATTAATGCTCCTGACCTTATCCACCAATAAAGACAGAATCCGTGACAAGCTTTGATTGATAAAAACATTGTGTTCACTCGTCAACTTGTTCGACTGGGTGCAACGAATAAGTTTAAACATTTAGTACACACGGAAAACAAACTATTCAAATTCTTTAACGATTTGTTAAAGGTCTGGATTACCAGGGACTTCCTGGATCCTAGCAGGGGTGAAACTCAGAATGGGACTTGGAATGAGTACTTCATGCTCGAAAATCGTAGGTAATCTAATTAGCAATTTAGTAGCCAACATTCGTCAAATAAACAGAGAGAGAACTGTGGAACTAACTTTCCGGTGTTCAGAATTTGGAAAATATTCGAACAGGAAATAGATAGGCTATGAGTTGTGAAATCGGTAGAAATTCTAGAGAAATTTCGATGTGTTGTATGCGTCCTTCGTACTGTTTATCCGAACATTTCACTGATGAATTTCGGTTCGCCGGTCTATCTGCATTACAAGTTAGAACGGTTTCGTGGAACAGACGAAAAAAAAAGAATTTAATTGCTTACGTTCTTTACAGACTGCAAAACCCCGTTGGGAATCTTCCCGGGGGGGGGGGTGCGGGAGGAGTCCAGTTTGTTATTCCTGAAATTTTGAATCAGGTCCGAATGCAAACAGAACATAATTTCAATTAAATTTGATTTGGTTTCTGGCACAAAATGAGGAACAATTTGGAATGATCTATCTTACAGTTAAATTTGCAAAACGTTTCAGTTGCAGTCTGACGGAACATGGATACGTTCCGACGGCCAGACTCCCCCTCACGCGCCCCCCCCACCCCGCAATCTATCTCCGACAGTTCGATGACAAGATCGGAAAGAAAAGCAAATTGTGGGATTTTTCAGAGAAAAAAAAACGATTATGTTACTAGCAACTCCGCATTGTTCTTCGGAGCTTGAGGGGAACGTGGATGATGATGCCACAGGTAAAAATATCTGCACATTTATCTACGGCATTTCACGGCTATTTAGTGAGTTGTTTTGTTCACATTCCTATATTCTCACAAGTTTAAAATAAAACATGTATATATCGCAGATAAAATATTAGTGAAGTTGAAAAGAAAACGTTAAACACGATTGTGGAAATAATCCCACAGAGCACATTTCAAACAGAAAAACAGAGTGGCGAACAAGCTCGTTTTCAGCCATTCATATTCATGCAAATACATCTCAAAATAAATCACTACTTGGGATCTGAATTGTATTGAGAAAAATCAAATCAAATCACAGATTACAAGAAACGATTCATGCACCTATAATATTCAGTTTAGGTTTAACGATGAGATATATCGACAAAAGGATTCAGTGACCATGGGATCTCCGCTGTGACCGCTTTTCGCGGAGTTATTCATGGCAAAACTTGAAAACACTCAATCGCAGTCACCCGTCGAAGTCTGTGTACTTTACACACGGTACGTGGATGACATTTTTTGTGATCAGTGCAATATTGAACACAGCGGAAATATTAGGCAGGTTCAACAATATGCATCCCAACATAACATTTACTTTAAAAATGGAGTGTAACAACAAATTGCCGTTTCTAGATATCTGCATCATTCATCGATCAGATGGTTCGGTGCAGCGTTCCGTGCACAGAAAGGCAACTTAGAAAGTCCAATACATTCATTTCCAAAGCTTTTTGTCACTGGTGTAAAGGAACCTGGTTCGTTGCCTAGCGAATAGGGCAAGAAAGATATGCAGTGGGGACACGCTAGAAGCACAGCTCTGTACAATAAAATATATCTTTGCACATAATTGGTATCCGGAACGTTTAGTCAACTGGATGATCCAGTGTAAGGAAAACTCTGTACAAAACACCGAAGTTAAGAAAAAAATTCCGTGTACATATCTTTGCCGTTCAAAAGGGGCTGATCAGCTGAGATCATGCAAAGGAGGTTATCCGACGCAATTGATAAAACTTTCTATGCATCCAAGCTTTATGTGCTGTTCACGTCTAAGCCAATTGTGTGCTTGCGACTGAAAGACAAAGTTCCACACTCCGCGGTCTCATTCTGTGTATACTCGTTTACTCGTTCCTGTGGAAAAATGTACATAGACCGCACGGTCATTCGATCGTCCAAACGGATTCATGAACACCACCCTGCGTAGCTGAACACCAGAACGAATCCGTCACTCATCAGTGCAGTGGTTCCACACCTAGCTGAAACAAATCATACCGTGAACATGTGCGAGGCTTTCCGACCCCTGTACAAAGTTCGTGGGCGATTACCGAGGCAGGTTTGCTGTCGGATGTTGGCAACAGCAGAAGCGGTGGGCATTCGTCTGCACAACCCCCCTCTGTGAACCCAAAAACAATTTATGCAAGCGGTAAAGGTTCCCCTGGTCCATCCACCCATTCCCACACCGTTTCACGTGTAATCTGGATGATCGAATGAGTGGACAAACAAATGTGTACTCATGATGAACCCGATTTCCAGTCTCACAATGAAATCGTTTCCGGTAATCTGTGATTTTATTTTGTTTTATTTCCCAAGACAATTTTATTCCCAAGTAGTGATATCCGTTGTGATGTATTGACACAAATACGAATCTCTGAAAACGAGCTTTTTTCGCCACTCTGTTGTTATGTTAAACATATTGGTCAATAATTGTAAATTTTCTTGTATTTTTTCGTAAACCGTACACCTAATAACCACATCAAAAAGAGCAGTTGCTTAGGTTGTAACGTTGGGATAGACGACACGACCTGGACTAGCGGACACGTGACCCAAAACGATACGTGCGGCGGTAACGACCACGATGAGAACTGTACGAACCACCGACCGAGTAAAATGATACACGATTAGCCCGACTACGTTACCCAACGCAAATCTCAATGGAAGCAATAGGAAGGCCCCGCGGAAGTGGTACGATCCTCGACGCGACCAGGAATAACACGAATTGTAAAAATCGCCTTGATAAAGGTTACCCGCGGTAACCGAAACGTCGGCTTATTTCACCTGTACTGACATCGCTGTGTTTTCCCAAAAATTACAATTTGTATAAAACAAATCACATGGCGCATCGTTTTTTCGATACACTCCGAACGTTGTTCGGGTTTGACACGTTGATGAAAGACAAACCTTCAAGTGAAGTTGTATATTTGGCTTTACTATAAGCGCGACGATAGCGGATAACTAGGCTGTTAATATATAGTTTGGAGACCGGCCGGAAAAGACCTTGGAAAATAGCTCAAAAGTAGTGAGTCATGAAGAACTGGACCAATCAAGATCCAATATGACCGGTGGTGAGGTATGAGTCTTTTTTGGCGCGAAAATCTGGCAATTCAAATTTTATAAAAAATTATTAGAAGAATAAGGAAAAATAGAAAGAATTAGTCACTTATATAAGGGAAATGATCTTCTCTCAATCAGTTTTCAATGAATTCCAAATGTAAATCGACCAAATTTGGGTGAATTTAATATATCCTCCCCACAAACGGAAATTCAATGACGGATACTGCAAGGATTCCAAATAAAGAACTTGAAAACATCGGTTGCACTGGTATTATGAAGGACGAAATCGGATGAGGAAAAATTGGGTTCCCCTCGAAGAAGGTATTGCGTCATCAAATCTCAGTTTGGTTATTAACCAAAAATCCAGAGTGTAATTAATCAAAAATAGAACAAAACTCTGAAATAAATGACTTTTATGGGTACCCGTATCGAATGGAACGCGATTGATGAAACTATTCTTAGTTCTACTGGTTGGTTTTGAGCGGTTACCAAAATAGTCACCATGTTAAACCAGTTATAATCTAATGGAATGCATGTAAATCGTTTTCGATGTCAGGCAAACGTTCGAATAATCAAGAATGTTAACGGTATTTGGTCTCGCCTCAGAAGTCTCATTTCTATTTCTATTTCGGACTGCGTCATGGACTCTGTTTAAGAAAAGGGTTTTCTTCGTCAGCTTCAAGGTTCCGTAGCAGTCAACCCTCTGTTCATGTAGTAGGTTTGCTCTCCCCTCCCCCCCATCCCATCCCACCCCACCCCGAAATATACCTCTGTGGTTTCATTTATAGATCTGTCGTTTTGTCTTCTTTGAAGTTCACAATTGATTCCGATTTGGGAACGTATTTTTCTCTCGATGTCATGATTTTCACCATCCGCAAAAAAGACCTCGAAATGGATGGAATCGGTAGTTTGTTTAACCAGCATAGGGAGTAAGTAGATTTTCATTTTTGAAAATGCTGTCCTTATGAACGGCAGGCCGTTGTTTACCCAAGTAAATCGATCGCATCATGGTTACTGGTAAGTCTTCATTAATAATCACGTTTTTCATATATATATATATATACATATATATATATATATATATATATATATATATATAT
>UZAN01052191.1:7808-17915 GCA_900618425.1 Echinostoma caproni | reverse complement strand
CCCCCCCCCCAAGTGCAATCTGACTGAATACAATGCTAGTCTTTGATCGCTTTTGTGCACACAGGTCTTCCGGATGAACTAATGAGGTTCGTTAGCCCAAAATACTTATAAGTTTCAAGGTTCCGCTTCCATTAGCCCTGCCACGTAAGCTCCGCTTCTTCCGCACAATTATTCAGTTCTCCTTTATTAATTCGTTGTACACTTACATATTGCAGTTAAGTGTGAGAATAGGCTTCGATCACCTCCATCCGTCTGCTCTTGATCTGGTTTAACTCAAGGTCATCAGCCTGATTAAAGATCCGAATTGAACATGCAACTTGCCGCAATTACCTGATCATAACACATTTGCATCTTTCTCCTTGTTTTAACACCAATAATTTTAAATGTATTTAACGGTATTCGCCTTATTCCGTTCTCTGTTCAATCTTTCTTCCTCGCGCATGGGTGTTTAAGCAGCCAGTTACACGTGCCAGGTGATTGTTTCTCACATCTAGCTTTAAATCATCATTTCTCACAAGATGCACCAAACTGTAAAACACCCCTACACACACTTTGAAATCGTGTAAAGTTCAGTAGCCTCGGAGGGACTCGAACTCACGCAAGGACGCCGCCTACGCTTTGTATAATGCACGCTCTACCAGCTCAGCTGCGAGCCCTCGTAGCTGTTTATTTAACAAACTAATGTGAACCATTGATTTGAAAATCGATAGAAAACGAGACGAGTTACGAAGAGTAAAAACAGAAAATCCAAGGTATCGGTTCAATCATAAATCTGTAGATGCTGCATGAAAAAATTCCAGACAAACATTCAATAATTCAATCTAAAAGCGAATCCGTCATATCCACCATTGAATGTATCAGGATGAAAAGAGTATGCGGTATCAAAAACAGGCTTTTCCTTTATCGTACAACCAATACCACTAAATGAGTCCATACCGATCGATGATGGTAAGTTTCACTTCACCAATACTTTGAGGAGGATTCAGGTCCTCCCACATGTTTCATTATCATTTTTGAGTAATCTGTTCATTAGATTTTAATCACAATGAGAACATGTGACTATCAAACCTCAATAGGACCTTGTATCTTGCAACTTCCAAGGACTATTACTCGCTTCTGCATTGTTCTCTTGTGTATATATTCACAGATATTTCATTGCTTCCAAGGTGGAAACGCTGACCGGGGAGTAAGTTGTCTGATAAGTGTACTGTTCGATCTATCGTGATCAAGTAGTGAATACTGTTGACAAAAAGTAAGTATTTCTGGCTAATCCGATTCGATGGTATGTCATTAATTTGGTCCACCACTTTGCCAAATCCCAATATGTATACCCCAAAGCGGAAGAAACGTTTTTCCCTTTACTGATGTTTTATCCATAAAATTCTTTGAATGGTTATCCGAATCAGGCGGATACCTACCAAATTGTTGGTAAACGGTGTAAACATCTCCAGATCCTCAGTGACATACTATTTATGCAGAAAATGTTTTTATTTGCACTTGTAACCGACGACGTGTATTCCGATCGCGAATAGTTTTATGTGAACGTCTTTTCAACCCGGTAAATCAAACAATAGTCTTTTAGACCCATCTTGTTTACAGTTCATTGGACACATTGGAAACAACAAAACCAGGCGCGTAGAATAACTTCAGTATGACATGACTAATAAGAATGGCTGATAATAATCAGTAATATTTATTCCGCAACCAATTGGAATCACAAATTTTTAACTGACCTTTGCATATGACTTGATACTCAGAAAGTTCAACAGTACCACATTGGCCTGAGGTAGTTTAAAGCAAAAACTCTTTATTGTGGAAGTTGTGCAAGATTAGGAAGCGTTTAAAGTTGATATCCTTTAACGGACTGCGTCTGATCTGAGAAACGGTCCGCAAATATGCTTAAGCAGAATGGCAAAGGCATAACCCAACGAGCAGTTTGGTCAGCGTTGTCTAGGTAAACGGGATCAGCTGGTAAATCGATCGATCACTGGATCAGTCAAATCCGTTCTTTCACGTGATCAGTAAGTGCACTAGATTAATCTAACTGGAATGAAAAAGGAATTCGTTATACTCACCGAACGTCTTTCAAATCAAGACATATTAAGCAAATAGAATAAATATTCCTTCTCGTTTTTTACAGTGTATTTTTTTGGGTCAAAAAGACTTGCCGAAAAACGTTAACACCAGTCAGAATAGTACTTATCCGGTTTTCCTGTGAGTGTTTCCCTCTGTTCGGGGTCGGTACGTGTTTTGCTGTACATGCCTAATCACTTCCATTTGTATTAGGAGAATGAATGGGTTTAATGGTGATACTTTAACTAATACTCGAACTCGAATTCGGCCTGGAGTCCCATTCAAGCGCGTGAATGTAGAATCACGAATAACTCTGGCTAGAGTTGATTCTAATCAGAAGCGTTTGCAAATACGCATGACAACTCTCAATCCCACACCGGTGCATTCGTTGCTGTTCAATCACTATCAGTATGGTCTGCCTATTTGCTTTCCAACATTCAGCCGGATTCAACTGGCATGCGCTTAGTCTCACCAGATTGGCTGGAATATCGTTGTTTTGAAAAGCTGTCTGGAAGCCGTATCGCGGTGCGTGCATGCTGCCATCCAATCACGCCTCAATGACTTTTTAACAATGAAATAACGTGATTCATTCTGACTCTCTTTTCTGACGTAAATCAAATTCAAAGCACAATAAGACAACAACACTTTTACTTGCTTAACAAACAGTTTAAAGGATTGGAACCCAATAATCATGAGAATCTATTCTACGCGCAACATGACTGAAAATCGTAGCCCTGGAATTAGGAACATCGGACCACGCAGGGACCAAATAGAATGGGTGCGGTGCCCAACCAGATGTCCACAAACCCATATTATGTCCAGACTCCACTGGGACGGCGGACGTTCAAGTTTAGTGCAGACCGTGATTAAAAACCTGCCCGTTCAAATTTATTCACATGGAATTGTGTTTGTAGAAAAAAATCTCGTGTGCTAGTTATGATTACCTGGAGGGTTCAACTATTCTACTGTTTTTTCAGAACTATTAGGACTACACGTGTGGCTGAGAGATTGTAACTCCGCAATAAACCCAAGACAAGCTTTCAACAGTTAAACTGATGATAGAACTGCATTGTGAAAGTCTTCAGTAGGAACGAACTTTCGCAAAATCAAGTTAGTAATTGCTCTAATCTCCGTTGGCAGAAAACATGGATTTTCAACAAACATTTGTGCTCATTTAGCATCTCAAATGGACTGGGCAGTGCTTACCTTCTACACCTATACTCTATTCCAAAGGTCCATTGCAAATGGTTTCCTGTAGCTTCCTTCGATAAACAGTTCATACTATTACAGTTTAATACATCGTCAGCGAGCCATACTGTCTTTATGCCACATGCAATTCATTGAACCTGATTTGTCCGGTGACGCGAACACCTAAGCACGGATGAAGTGAAATTGAAAGGACTTCAGTCAAAAACATCCGGGCTGTGTCTCTAAATCACACAACAACAAAGACCTATTCAAAACGAGATCCTCAGTCCGTTTTCCTTGTACCCCAATTACAGAGCTCCCTTAGACGGCTCCATTGTTTGAGCATAAGTTAGATTCACGAAGGACCTCGTGAAGAACCGTGGGAATATGATACCAAGCGTTCACTCCGGTACTGAGCGACCTTTCGTTCGAGGGTGAACGTCCAACGCTTGAAGAGCCAATCATCCAAAACTGCTCTTTTGTTTAAGTGGNAAGTGGTCTTCTTATATCCGCCGTCTAGGGTCTCACTCGGTAGGAGCAGCTTCGTTAGCCGTAAACTTCAAGTCCACCGTCTAACTCGTTTCTAATATAAATAGTAAATAATGTCATTACATTTTTATTTACTGAGTATACAAATACATGACAAACTTTCAGGAAGGGACTCACTTGGTGGAATACAGAATGTATCAATTCGTAGGAGTCTCATCTTCGTATCCAGCTCTATATCTCTTTTTCATTGGCTTTCCAGAATTGTTTTCTCCTTCTTCTGTGTGTGCCCGTTCGCTTTTTTCAATGACACAGAGGATGTAGTCGTTATGTTTCGTTGACGAGCGACTCTTCTACTGATACGCGACGCTACAGTAACCATCTAATCAACCAGCTAATTGTATAACTACTAGGAACGAGCCTACATCAAGTGATTTCGTATTTATGATCAAGGGAGCACAACTTCGGTCAACCAGGTTTTGGTAAATATGGTCGATTGTGGGTGAACCTTCTCTTAGTTGCATCGATCGATCTTGACAAAGGTAAATATGAATGGCAAACTGGTTTTGTTATACATTGCAGTTGCGGGGATTCATAAGTGGACAGAAAGGACTGTCATCTATCACAATGAATGAGTGACCACATTCCCAATTGGTTAGCAGGGTCGACGACGCAACCGACAATCGGTAACCACAATACCAAACTTTTAGTAGTTAGCCAATTTTTGTTCATTCAATTACAACTTTGCATACTCAAACAATCCACTTTTCAAGCAGTTAATCACCGACTTCGATCTTTCAGTAAACATTGGTTTGATTTACACATTCGTTCCCTACGGTTGATCAACCCTATGTGCTACATAGATGTACCAGCTTGTTTTAAGGAGATTAAGCGAGATAATAACATCTGGACACATTTTCCTTCTTTTGGTATCGATGCGATGGATACCGGGAGACAGTTTTCACATTTGGAAATTGTCAGAATTGATACCTTCAACACTAGACCCCTTCAATATTCCAATGTTCATTGTTCCGCCAACTCGGTAAGTGGTGATTTTGATGTGGAACAACTTGTCGATAATGATGAATTGAAAATTGGGCATTCAACTGAACAACGAAGTGTTGTGATTTCGAACGGTTCCTCTTGTCCCTCTTTCCGCTCAGTCAGTTACTGATCTAATTCTGTTGTTTTTAGAAGATTCGCTTTTTGCAAATTAGACTGATTTGAAAGCTATTCTAAACTGCCTACACTCTTGTATAAATGTTTCCACCGCAGTTTGTCCTGGAACAAACTAAAACTGTTGTGCTTTTCAGAATGACCATTCCGCTATCAGTGTCGGGCCTCTTGTGTTTAGTGGCCCTCTGTTTGACTGACCGCATACTTTAGTTGTTTAAACAAGAGGGATATGGATCACAAAGCCTTATCAGTGAGTTGACGTCATAGCATGTTTTTCTACTCTTGAGTGACTTTGATTTTCAATGAGCACTACTGTCTTCATTGCAAACAGGTTACCAGAAAATGATACCGGGCGGGTTGTCAAGTAACGGATAAGGCAATAGTCACCCGTTCAGCGGCCGTGATTCGTTCTTCTCCCGTCCCTAAAAATAGGCCCAATCCTTGTTCTCTTTACACACTGACGTTGAAGGCACCATCGGTTTCTATATTGGTCTTGGCAGATTGGGATCTTTTGCTTTTATTCCATCAGGTCTGACTACTGGGAGATCCAATGTTTTTGACGAACTTCCGGCTTAGCCCCACAAGCAAAGTTTGCTGTTAAATGCACTGCTCGTCTGATTTGGTCCCACTATTGGTCTACTCCATCCTTTCGCGGGACTCCTAGTTTCTGTCCAATATTTGCCTCATACCGTGCGCAAACAGATGGATAGCGCAGACGATGACGAGCTAACTGAGGCGATTTTTTACGATAACTGATGAGTCGAGGTGTGAAGCGCATCAGAAATAGTGCGTGATCAGATTCAACGCAGGTGACCCAATACGAACTTCAATCTGTACTGAACAACGTAAACGGTTAATTTGGGTCAACTAACCTGTTGAACTAGATCATAATGCCGTCCGACGAGAGCTAGTAATGAGTAGAGCTTCCTCAGTAGGGGCTATTTGAGACGTTTGGTAGTACAGGAAGACATATATTCAAACTATCCATGTTATTTAAGGAATTCAAGGTTATATCAACTGACAATTTCAAAACTCAAAGTCGATGAATGAAACAATGAACCCTTGAGAGTAACACAAGACAACAATAATGGCTCATTGTCTAATTTTAATGGAAAATCAAAACTGAAACATGTATATACAAGGGATCTGATTGATTTTCCTGAGTCAGATGAGCATTAGTAAGCCCGGTATCCATGTCGTCTTCTTGCCGTCTTTTCGTGATTTGGATTTCGGATTTCACCAAACTCACAAGTGGAGGCATTAGGAAGGGAACATGGGCGAACCCAGTTGTCGTTTTTGAGACAAACGAAGCATTTAATCACATCTGTATCCTTGTTTGCACGATGCTGAAACGAACCCATAAGAATAACCAAGGAATTGTATAAAACGTACTCTGATTTCAGCCAGTGACGGGTTCGGAGCAGTAAAGTTAACCAGGAAATAATGGCCTTCATATTGCCGTTCCCCTTGCACGTGAAAAACTTGAGGCAGGCGACGATGGCCCAAATTCTCAACACTAAAAATTAGTGCTTTCTTTTCTAGCATGCAAGCCAAATGCCGTTTTAGTGCTTCTTTTACACCCGTTGCTCCGAGTGACTTGAAAATTATAGGCATTTCATACTGAGCCATCTTTTATCAAATAAGCTGAAAAAGTAGGCAATACGGTGAACGGAACGTCAAAGAGAACTTTTCTTTTCGCCTTATTACTTACTAGCAGTTTTTAGTCGAGCTCCAATCCAATTCGAGCTTAGTGTATTACTTTTTGAAGCTATTTCAGAGTGAAATGCAATCAACACATACGAGCACAAAAAGTAAAACCGAACGTCGTCTAATAAGCATGAAATGATGTTCAGCTTTTTCAAAATCTTCCTTAATTCTCATAACATACGGATGAAGTCTCGGCTATTCCTGCTTTCTGCCCTTACCTTCTTGATAGGGAAAAAACATTTTCCCTATAAAAGTGACTATTTCTAGCTATTTTCCTTATTTTTTTAATTATTTTTATAAAATTTGAATTTTCTAATTTTGTCGCCTGACGCGGGGCTTGAATCCATGACCCTATGATTAAGAGTCGCATGTTTTAAAGACTGAGCGAGCCAGGTATATTCAATCTTCATTGGTTTATTTGTTCATGACTCACTACTTTCGAGGTAACTTTCAATGGCAAACAGACACTTTGTAGGTAGAGATAACAGGTTCAGTTCAGCTCATTCTTGACAGGCCGAGAAAATGATCCCTGTAAATCGAGCGCCTAGGTCAACTATGTTGTTGAATTGCTCTTGGCTCCCAACACTGAGAATCCAGAATTCGTTTCTTATGATACCTTCAATGTAGTCCACCATTCAGGATTTAGGATCGTTCGTTCACTATGACCGGATAGAGAAAAATGATGTCTTATCAAATCATCGGTGAGAGACCTATAACAGTTGGTTTACCGTCATTAGTTGTGGAAACGTTTTGTGATCGAGGTGCGCTGCGTACCATTAGAAACAGATTCCAGCAGTAGAGCTGCCTACCACCCAAGTCGGAAGGCGGAACTCGAACCTCGGACCATAGGGTCCAAAGCACGCCAGCGATAGCGACTAAACCACTGCGCCACCACCACCACCATCTCCTTCTTCAGTTAACAATGTGGAGTAACATGTTTCATTTCTCTTGTACTTGAAATGCAAGCAAACCATCGCTTTGTAGAGGGGAATAAGAGCTTCGGACGTTCTGCATGTGACTGTAGTACACAGCGTCCAGCGAAATACAGTGAAGTGAACTTCACTGATCATTGTCAAACTCACAATGCATACAAGGTTAGTGGTAATATTTAAGGCGGACAGGGATGGGACCGATTTTGAAGGAGGGGGAGAAGGTGAACCTTTATGGTCAACACAGAATACACAATCGAACTGTGCATACATACCGTTTCAAGCATTCTGGCTTGATAAGAAATGACAACAAGAATGCCACTGCTGTCGGTTCACTATCATATCNCCTTCAATGTCTCCAACCAACCAGTTGCGGAGTCTTACGGACCCCAACCTGGAAGGCGCGTGGCACCTACTCTACCAAATGGATCTGTGCATTTTTTCATGCCTCGTCCTTACATCATCTGTTGAACTCCTGGTGGTTTCCTCCAGCCCGGAGCGGCTAATAAATAAAGCAAATAAAGCACGGTGCCTTAGACGACAGCTGGGCATGCGTAATACGTGCCCTAGCCAGTGAAGCCTACTAATCTGAATTTGATGAGTTAACAAGTTTATCCCTGATAAAATCCCAAACATACGATGGCTTACCTTCAGATTACTAACCCATTAGCTTCATCCCATATGGGTTAAAACACGCTAACACCGATAATCGATGGATATCTTCTACTCGCAAATTCAAGATCTCACAACCACAAAGCAGAACTTAACGAACGGCAGCACAATATACACGACCTTTCAACTTCAGTGAAACATCGCGTCTATGGCAAAAGTGCTTCAATCCTGCATACGCTGGTCGAGCCTAGGACATGTGGGCGTTTGTTTTCTTTGCTGATGTGAAACGTAAGAAACAAACAACTTTGAATCAAAATAATCAACTGGATGAAAACTCACGCTCAAATCGTAATTTTAATGCCGTGAACAATGCAAATCAATGCATCACGACGAAAATGTAATTAACGTGCGTAACGCCCATAAAAATTTATCGCGTTTGTCTGAGTTATGTCCATGACTCAGACAAAACTGGTATTAGGACTTTTCTCTTTGTAGGTTATAAGTTTAGCTCTCCAGGGAGGAAGTAGCTGTTGCCGATCGCAAGTCCAGTTCCTTATGTTGTCAGCGATTTCCTTGGCTCTCAAACAGTTTGAAAGGCAGAATTTAGGAGCTCAGTATCAGATCCCTTTGAACTCGGGAGAGCAGAGCTGTATGCTACCGAGCGCGTCCTCAGGTCGCGGATAAGGGAACGGCCGTCAACCCACGGCTAACCATGAATAGCGTGGGCTTCGGCCCTCCGAATAAGAGGTCGCGGACGATCAGCGGCCGCGCTCGAGGATATGGTAAGTTTACCTCTTCGGTTTAGCTCGTACGCTCGAGACCATAGACATCGATGTGTGTTTTATACAAGAGACTCGTATTCAAAACTCTAGCTCCATTATCCGATTGACATCTCCTTCAAACCCATAGTGCATGCCGATGTACCTACATTGGTTCTCTGTTTTCTCTCTCTTGTTTATCGCCAAATCATTCGAGCTCATCATAATTTAATCTTCACACAACTATGCATCGCTTAATTCACCCGGAGCGATTTGATACCGACTGTCATTCGTCATCTGCCTCCGAACAGTGGATTTGGTGGTAGACAGCTTCGCTATCATCCGGTTCAACAGCACGCCTAACCTATTGGAGCCTTATGTGATTCGCCACTCCGATTCTCGGGGCTTAGGTTACCGGTTTTCAACAAAGAACAACAGGTCTTCGTGACTATGGGGTTCGCTCCGTCTGCTATTCATCACGCAATAAAAAATTGAGGTTTCATTTACGCCTCTCTGGGGACCTTGAGGCTGCGGCTTCCGGTCTTGCTGGCGTTGGTGTGGCTCTCAGTGAAAGAGCCGAAGCCGCATTCCTGGACTGGTTTTTATTTTACACGACCTCTTGCGTAAAGCGAGTCGGGCTGATTTCGTGATCTTAGCAGGAGACATAAATGCTAGAGTAGGTCCGCTGACTTCGAGTGAGGCGCATCTGGGAGGCCCTTTCGGACTAGATTCCTGTCGCTCGGAAACCGGGGAACGGCTGTTGGCTCTCTGCTCCGAACACCGCCTATTCCTCACCAGTACGAACTTCAGGCGATCCAACTGTCGTTACGCCATCTGGCGTCCGCCCTCCTCGAGTCAGAGATGGACGCATATTGACCACATCGCTATAAGCCACAAATCGCGGGGTTGTATACAAGACTGCCGATCGTACTGGAGCACTACCTTCGAGTCCGACCACGCGTTAGTTTGCGCCAAGCTGTCCATGTGCTCCGGTGGGCGTTCCAGACGCACGCCATATCGAGAATAGACTGTGATAAGTTGTCTGAACCAGTAAGCGTAACTGTCTTTCAGAAAGCGCTAGCTGAAAAGCAAGAACCAACCCCACTCGAATGTGTTAACCAGGACTGTTCGCTTATCAAGAATGCTCTGTATTCTGCTGGCTTAGTTAGTTGTGGTCT